>JAEQBH010004256.1:0-180377 GCA_016808115.1 Tetrastigma voinierianum | reverse complement strand
CTTAGTTTGTCAACAAGTAAAAGTGAGAGGATAAAAGCCCATGGATTTCAGAATTTCTACCCATTCCAGAATGGAAATGGGAGCACATCACAATGGATTTTGTATTCAAGCTCCCTCCCACAACTCAGAGACATGACGGCATTTGGGTAGTAGTTGATCGACTCACCAAGTCCGCACACTTCCTACCTATTCGTGAGAAGTTTCTCCCCGTAAACCAAATGCTTTAACCCTTCATGAATCATATAGTGAGTTTACATGGGTGCCAAGTATCGATCATCTCCGATAGAGACCCAACAATCCACCCTTTAGATTTTTAAAGAGATTGATGAAAAGGAGCTAGGTGTCAGGTTGAATTTGAGTACCGCTTTTCACCCTCAGACTGATGGGCAATCTGAGAGGACTATCCAGACCTTAGAGGATATGCTGAGGTCATGCGTACTGCAATTCAAGGGACATTGGAATGAACATTCTACCTGGGCGTAGTTCACTTATAACAACAATATCACTCAAGCATCAGATGTCACCTATGAGGCATTGTAAGGGAACAATGTCGCACTCCATTATGTTGGAATGGAGATCGGCGAAAAGAAAAGTTACTTAGGCCCCGAGATTGTACAAACGTATAGTGGGTCAAGGTTAATATTATACGTGCCAAAGAGCAAATTGGGATAAAAAGAGCTATGCGGACAAGCCAGAAGCCGGGACCTTGTTTATGCCAAAAGATCGAGTATTCAAGATCTCTCCTGAAGGATCGGGCACGCTTCGGTGCCAGGAAGCCAAGTCCCCAAAGCACATTTGACCTTGAGATCAGTTAGAGGATACAGCCTAGTGGCTTAAAGATTAGACTTGCCGGACGACCTTTCTCGAGTCCATAATGTTTTACATTCCATGCTCCAAGCATATCCCGCATCCCCACATATGGAGACGCCGCAGATCGAGTTTCGAGGATGACTTGACTCAATGAGAGCAACCACAAGTGGCATTCTCGAGTAGGAAGAGAAGGAGCTTCGCAACAAGACAATATCCTTGGTGAAGATTCTGTGGAGGAACCACCTAGTCGAGGAGGCGACCTGGGAGCGGGAGGACCAAATGCGGAGCCACTACCCTCATCTCTTTCCATGATTACTGTACGAATTTCAGCGCTAAATTTTTCTTTGCGGTAGGCTGTAAACGACTGCACTAAATAATACGAAGCTGACCAAGTTTGACCAAGTTTGACTTTTTCGAGGAGGAATAGTTTTAGGGTAACTAAAGCACCATCTCGTAGGCCTCATCGATACGAGTTCATAGATGGGCGGAACGTCCCAATCCGACTTACGGATAAAAAGTTACGGCTATAAGAAGTTCAATAGTAGCACTTTATCGGTGTCCAAGTTCTGTCTAGATTTTTTACCTAAAGCCAATTCTGCACTTATATAAAAATAGCTTGGGATGCCAAATGAAACCCTAGCCCCAAAACGCCTCTCGAGCCCAAACCCTAGGAAAAGCTTTCCAAACCGGGAACACAAGTCAGTCGCTTAGCCTTTTGCGCGCCATGGAAGATTGACCGTAGGAGGCACCGCCAACCACCGCACGTTACACTCCGACCATGAGGTGCGCCAATTATTCACGATGCCGCCATGAAACACGCTAACCATCCTGACGTCGGATCCGCCTACTAACCCAGCGACTAAGGGTCGTTAATTCATTTCTGTCACCGGATTTCAGGATTTTTCTACCATTTTCGCCACCGTGCCACCCCATAGCTCATTTTTACCATTTTTTGGACTCCCGAACTCATTTCCTGGTCCTTTTTTGCGTATTCCTCAACGTTTGGAATGATTTGACAAAACAAAGTTACCAAGGTCGGATCGAAGTTCTTCCTACGCCACGACCGCTGACCAAGGTAATGGTACTGGCGAGTTTCTGGTCTCGGGCTTCCATTGATATGTGGTTTGTAAATTTCGGGACATCGCTTGGTTGGTTTTCCATTTTTGGGGTCATTTCGCACTAATGGTGAAGCTTGACTCGAAATCGGGCACCAATTGGTCGAGTTAGGCAAAATTGGAGTTGGATTAGTGAAATTGGATATTTTTATGAATTATTGGACGGTTCAATTTCGAGAAATTAGCTCCCGGGCGAAAAGCCCCAATTTTGAGTATCGGGTCTATAGGGCGCACCGTGTAATTGGGCTGGTCAGGGTCAAATTTAGCGGGCTTCATAGTTCTAATAAGTATACTAAGGCCTTAGGGGCATCCCAATGTCGTTGGTTTAATTATTAGCTCTGGGCGGTGTTTTATTTATATTACAGCACACGCCGCCGAGACGATCCCGCTGTGGGAACAAGACTGAGCGCTTTTACCAGGAGTGGCTTATATGCTTTTAAATGATTTGGGGTATTATGTTGATATATCTATTATGATTTAATACTTTACATATATACTGCTTTGATCGATGGTTGGTTGTATCTAAACATGATTTTCGCTTCATATAAAACAAGTTATCATTTCATGTGAATTTTTGTCAACATTTTAATCCATTTGTAAGTTTTACTATGTTCGTGGGATGAGTCTGCGGTGTTGATATTTTGGGTAGTACATGGATTGAGGTTAAACTATCTTTGAAAAACTATTGTTTTAAAAAAAGTGGATCTTGAGATTTCAGGACTAACTCTAATACTCGCATTGTCGGGAAAGGTGCATGTGAAAGCAACGCTATCTCGTTATCACGTGACGGGGCTCTGGCTTACCCGGAGGTTTATTAGTTGCCACGTGATGGCCGGGCTTACCCGAGGTTTATTAGAGGACACGTGATGGACAAAAGTTCACTCCTGAGGTTTGTTATGCCACGGATGGCCGTGTTTACCCTGAGGTTTGTTACGCTTTACGTGATTTTCGCCAAGTTTACCCTGAGGTTTATTATGGCACTACGTGGATGGTCAGCTTGCCCGGAGGTTTGTTAGTGCCACGTGATGGCCGGGTCTACCTGGAGGTTTGTTAGTTGCCACGTGATGGCCTGCCCACCCGAGGTTTGTTAGTTGCCACGTTGATACGTGTAACCACAAAGTTCATTAGTTGTCACGGGTGGTGTCGTGGAGGCTCAAGGCTTACCGACTTCGCTTTATGATGGGTATGTGGTATGGATATTGTTGGTTTTTCTATATATGGTATAACTATTTTAATACTCATGGTTTTGGTGCACTTCAAGGTTTGTTTATTACATGATGATTATACATGTTTTATGCTTAGCTTTATGTTGTGCATAGTTCAGATTATGGTTTCGAAACTTTGTGTTGGCTAAATTGTTGAGTATGATTTGTATATGTTGGACTCAGTAAAAGTTGGTTTTGTGAAATGTTTAAACGGGGAACTTTACCAAAGACGAACGAGCTTGAGCGAAGAATCTTTTGAAAATAAAATGCTATTTTCCTTATAAACTATGCCACTCACTGAGATTTATTATCTCACGTTTTGTTTTAAATCTGTTCCCTAGGTCCAGACAGTTCGTAGGGCCTACTTCGCGCCGGATTCGACACCACTCTCTCTGCCGTAGTTGCTGTACTCTATTGCATCTGTCTGGTTGTTGTTTATTGAACGTATTCATCTCTATTTGTACCTCTAAATTCACAAATACTCTTAGAACGCTCTGATATTCGTATTGAACTTTTATGAGACCTCATTTATAATTGTTGCGGTTTTTATATATATATATGTATAATTGGGTATTAAATTAATACATGGTGTTACTCCCTCCTTATAGGGGTCCCAATCGTATCTTCCCCTAGGGATTATAATAGCAGACTTCATTTCAAAGTGACCAATCTTGTGAAACCGAGGTTTCCTGCCTGGTCCTGGCTGCCATTACTTTTATCAATTTATCAAAAAAAATAAAAAATAAATAAAAAATAAAAAAGCTTTTGCTATACTTTGTTCTCTAGATTGAGACGTGTTTATTCTTTTGATCAATTGTGTATTGATTAATTGCGCTTCACGCTAACTCAGGTGGTATCAGAGCAGGTTTCTCCTAGTCAATGGCTAATACTAGTGCTAGTGATGGAAACCAATCCCAAGACAGTGATCGGGGATTGTAGGCTTTTTGAAGATTGATTAACGAGCAGCAATAATCAATTTAAAATTAACTAGGAGTGGAAACAATACAACCCCAATTGAAAGCTGCATGAGTATCAATGGACAAGGGTGTAGAATGATACCAGGAACAAGGCTAGAGGAATTGGCCCCGCTAGACTCAAGACTAAGGGTCCCGCTTTGACCAACGCTAATCCTATGCAGAAATACTAACTTAGGTAACGTGATACTTGGCAGATTTGATACCAAACTGATATCATATGCTTGCGGGTACAGAGTGACTCGATACCACCTAGATACGTCCCGTATTTGGTCGTAATCCATTCATCCATATTTTAAAATACGTGATATCATACTTAAAATAAATCGTAGTATTAGGATTACGACTCTCTTACCATTATTACATACTATAACTAGATTGTTCCATAATTTTACAAAAAGATTTATCAAGGCCATATGTCGGCCTTCTTCACAATTTCGGCCTCGACTAAGCGTCGTCCACCGGTGTACACCTCGCACCTAAAATGTTTTCCCATAAAGGGTGAGCCACGCCCAGTAGAGAAATTTTCTATAAGGGCTACTCCCCACCTAAGTGCACATGCAATGGTCATGTTCCGCACATTCACATTCACATTCCAAGTAAAAACATGCACTTCTAATTATGGAATCTACTTGTCATGTTTGTGTATGAAAATGAGATGAGGACCTAACTGCGTACTCATGCCCCAAATCCTTACCGACTCCATCACACAATTCCTAAGCTCATGCGTGATAAAAATCCATCATTTCAGGATTACATCTAATGATCATTTTACAAAATTTTTTTTTTAAACCAAAAGATTTTTGGATGTTAAACCTCAATGATCATTTGTATACAAAGCTCATGTGTCTTTTTATGGGTAGCGAATTTTTGGTGTTACACCGTAGGCTTCGCACACTTAGACACTTTTACGGCCTTTCACCGCTGGAATTATGTCTAACCACAATTGATGGGTCTTCCACCCGAGGGGGTGTCTATCTTTGTTTGCTAATTCCCAACACATATTTTATTTACCACATTATTCAACTGTGCGACTCTATTGGACTTCATCCCACTTAACTGAGTCTACCCAATCAAACACCAAACGCAGTGTTTATTTTTTTAACCATGCACTGACACCCATTCAATGCGATGTCCTCGTGCATATGTAATGCAATGCGCCATTGCATGTTATATCATGCCACAATATGAATGCTACATGGACAACACAATCCACACCACTTACCGGGTGTCATGGACAATCACATCACCTGCATATAACTTCCATACATCATTTCATTCATGTCAATATATCATGCACACATATATCAACATCAACATACAACATGTCATTCTATGTTCAAGCAATGACACACACACAATCAAGCCATGTAATGACCATTTGCACATATAAACTCATCACATGCCAATACATTATAACACATATATTGACATCCAAACATGTCACTTTAGTCAAGCAATGACACTCTCAAACCAGTCATACCATGGCCCCGAAGCAAGCTATAAACAATCACAAACTAGGCCAAGAGACCGACCCCAAACAGGCCATGAACACAGGGCTTATGTAGTCACAGCCTTGCCTAAAAAATTTAACTTAGTTTCATTTGGAAATAAGAATTCATCAATTTCTTTGATAAAAATGAAGAGATGTGAAAATAAATCTTTTTGGTATTACAAATAATTTATACTTATGCAATGGCAATATCATCTTATAATGTATAATAAATATTTGCCATCAAAAGTACTCGACCTCACAAGAATTATCTTCTTTCGTAGGTCATTTGAGTTTATTTTATTGGGTCCACTTATGTGGGCTTGGACCAAACGAGCCTATGCCCATAGCTTAGAATAAAAGAAAAAAAGAAAAAAGGAAAATCAAAAGGGTTGTCGTAGGTCGACAAAGAATATGAAAATGAGGGAAAGGGTCTAGAGAGAGAAAGAAAAAGGGCTAGGGGTTTGAATCTTTAGCAAGAATATTAGAAGACCAAATCTTTGGCATGTTTATTCCTTGTAAAGTGCTTTTCAATCCTAATACTTTGATAGTTGGTTAGCTTTCTCCATAATACCCATTTGGTCATTCCATCATTTGGTGAGATTTTTCAATTTTCTCTCTTGAGTTATTCATTCTTAGTGATGATTTTTGTTGCATTGGTGTTCCAAGAATGATATTCTTGATGTATTGTTGTTGTGAGCCTCTAGTTTGCTTGCTAGAGAAGAATTTGGTATAACCCATTATTATTATTATTGAAATAGTGGAAGTTTAAGGGCCTACAGGTCCCGTGGTTTTTATCCTTTTTATTTGGGGATTTTCCACGTAAAAATTGTTATCTCATTGTGATTGATTTATTGTTATTTGGTTAGCTTTTGTTGTTGACTAGTTTAATTATTGAACCTATTTTGTCACACAAAGAAATAAATGTTATTTTTAGATTCATTGCATTTGATAGTCTTTCCCAACAAAATGGTATCAGAGCTTGGTTGTTTTAAGTTTTTTTTTTTTTTTTTTTTTGTGCTAAACTGGATGATAACATGATAAAATTAAATTCGTTGAATTATTCAACTTGGAAGTGTATGATAGAAGATTTGCTCTATTGTAAAGATCTATACAAACCCATTAGATTGAAAGAAAAACCATATGACACGCTTGATGAGGAGTGAGATGTTGAACTTAGAAAAACCATTACTTATATGAGAAGGTGGATGGATCCAACTCTACATGAACACATTTATGATGAAACGAAAGTAGATGTTGTTTGGAAAAAGCTTGAAAACCTTTTTTTTCCAAGAAAACATCAAGAAATAAAACTACTTTAATTAGAAGACTTGTCTATTTGAAGTACAAGGATGGGAACAATATGGTTGAGCATATAAGTTCTTTTCAGGGTATTGTGAACAAGTTGGTTGCCATGAAAATAAGCATTAATGATAAGATGCAAGCATCATTTGTACCAGACCATAGTCGAGAGACATCGTGGCAACAATTAATAATTCCATTCAAAATTAGACTCTAACTATGGAGAGTGTTAAAGATAGGTTGCTGAATGAAGAGGCTTGAAGGAAAGAAAAAGGTGAATCTTCTTCTGGAGTACTTATTCATGAAAAACAATAAAGACAAGGAAAACTAGAAAGGCATGGGAGAAGTCAAAGAAATCTCTATGGTTTTAGAGAACATCCAAATTCGTAAAAATGTATCAACAAAAGTATCATTGCAACAAGGTCACACGTGAAGAAAAGCCGAGGATTTGGAAAAGGATCATAAATGAAATGAAGAAAGAAAATAAAGAGACTAATACAATTGTTACTGAAGGTGATACTACGAATGGGTGGATTGATGATGGTCAGATCGTACCTTGCAAACTCCAAGATAGCAACCTGCAATTGATTCTAGTGTCTTATTCCATGTTACTTCTCATAGTGACCTTTTCACTTCCTATAGAACTGGTGATTTTGGTAATGTTAGAATGGGAAATAGTGGCGTATCCAAGATTATGGGTTTTGGAGATATTTTCTTAGAGACTAGTATTAGAAATAAATTGGTACTCAAAGATGTTAGACATGTTCCAGATATTCGTCTTAACTTGATATCCATAGGCAAACTTGATGATGAGGGATTCGCAAATTCTTTTAGTGAAAGTAAACGAAAGCTCTCCAAAGGCTCTTTAGTAGTGGCAAGATGAAATAAACAAAATACCCTCTATGTCATGGAAGTTAAGCTACATAAAGGAGATTTCAATGCGATTCAACGTGATGGAAACATTGAACTTTGACATAGGAGGCTTGGTCACATCAATGAGAAAGGACTTCAAACTCATGAGTTTGCCTTGCAAAATTCGCAAGGTATGCCTCTTAAAACCAGATCATTGTTTAGTGGGAAAAGCACATAGAGTTGCATTTCACACAAATCTACCATCTAAAAGGCCAAATGTTATTGATTTAATTCATACTGATGTTTGTACTATGCAAACTAGAACTATTGGTGGTGCACTTAATTTTGTAACTTTCATTCATGACCACTTTAGAAAAGTTTGGGGTTTTTCTTTGAAAACTAAAGACTAAGAGCTAGATGCCTTCAAAGAACTCCATGCCATAATAGAAAGAGAAACATGAAGAAAATTAAAGGCTGTCAGAGAAGACAATGGTGGTTGATTCATAGCCCGTAGGGTATTCTAAATCAACAAAATTTAGAACCTAATACCTAATACTGCCATAGCATTGCTACTATGGTATAGCGACTTTAGGATCGTCCACAAGTGATGGTTTCTTTCAGAGAAATGATCACTATCGAGGTTTACACCGGTTGTGTTTGGATATTGGGGTTGTGATAAAAGATGGGTTGGTTTTAATGGTTATTACTGAAAAAAAAATAGATTAGAATGTGGAAAGAGGGTCCTGAAGATCAGACACAAGGCTTAGGTTCTTTATGCAATGAGGGGTTTCTGTCTTTACTCGCATTGGGAGGATAAATATATAGTTATCTCCCCAAACCGGATCTTCATTTAGCTATAAGAACCGACCGCATATCTTAAAATGGCATTCACTGCCCATTAATGCTCTAAGTTAGTGAAAAAATGAGAGAAAACGGGAGTTTGTTTGGCAAGCTCTCAAAACTTCAATAATAAAAAAAAGTTACTTACAAATTATTCTTTTGGGTATACCACGAAAACAATACAAATTACCAAATTGTATAAACTAAACACTATTACATGGGGAGAATTTGGGAAGAAAACAAAAAGATAGACAAAAAGTAAAAAAGAATGGCAGGTACATTCGCAGTGCAAAAATTCACAGGTTGCGAAAATTCGCAGGGGTAGCAAAATTTCGAAACCCTTGAGAAATCGGCAAAGGCTTTCTACAATTCTTTGTTTGTTTCTTCTGGTTCTGTAGCTCTGAGTTTCAATTGATTTCTTCATGCTTGAGCTGGATCCCTATCTTCAATATATAGCTCCAGGAAACGGCAAAATTTATTGTTCATAAATTTGATCATAAGCATTGCTAGGTCCTTAACATGCCAATTGGGTCAATTTGGCTGATTACTACGCAAAAAATGCTCAAAACCCGGAGTGTTAGAGTATGGAACAATACTATTTGGGTAGTTATCACTCCCCCCCAACCGACACATTGCTAGTCCCTTAGCAATGAAAGAAGAAGAAAGTAATCAAAAGCAAGATGAACTATGTATATCCGCAAAAAATGGTTTTTCAAAAATGAGGGGATAATACCTAACTTTCAACAAGAGTCACCAAAATCCTACCCAAAGATTATCTTAGGAAGAGTGTGTGCTACGCAAATTCAAGTATCAAAACAGTGTCAACTCCTAGAGAACCAACCTGAAACCTTCCACGAAAACCTAAGTGTTAACTTGATTAGTTTTCAAAAATAGTCTGTCAAACTGTTCTCTCCCCCCAACCTAGCTCTTTTCTATACCTAGCAGACTAACTAACCTCAATAGATCAGGACCCACTTTTATTTCACAACTCTTTTTGTGTTGTAGGGGTGCAATGCTGAGGGAATCGACCATAATTGTCCTACTTAAAGGTCCACCATGACTCCCAACCAAATAAGGTTTAGGGTATAAAGTCATAAGGATTTCTCAACCACTAACTCTTCAAGTTTCACCCCGGACTTTTAATAAGCTCAAAACTCCAGCACCTACAATTTGATAAACTCCACCTATCCACCCGTGTAACAAGCAACAAAGTCGGTGACTCCCAACCAGTTGGTTTAAGGCACCGGACTTTAGAGACTTTCGCCATATACCCCTCGAACTGCACTCGGGGTTTCAAGGCAAGTGTCACAATTTTTTTTTTCTTTTTTTCCTGTTCTTTCTTTTTTGAAAGACTCATTAGTGTTTTATTCAGGGGTCCCTACCTATTAAACGTGGTCAGCTAACAATTAGGCCGACTTGCAAGGCTTAGGAGACAAGTGAAGGACCCAACCAGCTTCTTTCTTAACTCCTGCAGGACCCTGGCACTTACTTGATCTCGAAAAACAAACCTTCATTTCTTTTAAACCTTTTAAAAGTGAATCCGTGGAGCGAACTCATTTATACAGTTACGTTTTCCATTAAAATCTTATGAAAGATGGTGGGACAAATTATTTTTTTATTTTTATTTTTTTACATTAAACGCTTTATAGAAAATCGAGTAGAGTTTCCTCTGTTTTTTCGGACATGTCTCAATTTACAACACCTGTAATAAAACAATTTAATTTACTCCACATCCAACAATGGGACATCAATTCCACCACAACCAATTTCAAATCAAACTTAAAATCATTTTCCGAACACTATGGATATATAAACAATCTTTAAAACCTATATACATTACAAAATAAAGGTGTGCACAAGTAGTTATTTTTACAACAAAAACTATAAGATTTTCAAAAAGGTGGTCACGTGAGGCAGAGGCGTCACCGTCCGGCTGATGCCTCGAATCGCACGCGGGCCTCTCGCCCCAAAACAAACATTTGGAAAAAGGTGAGCTAAAGGAGCCTACCGAGAGTACAGTCATAGAAAATAATGTTTTCAGATATAATTCAAATACAATGTGTGTAAAACAATTGTATAGAGATTCATTTCATAAACATTTACTTTGCATTCTTTTCCTTTCTATTCAAATACAATGTGTAAAACAATTGTATAGAGATCTCATTTCTATAAACATTTACTTTACTTTCTTTTTCCATATAGTTCAAATACAATGTGTAAAACAATTGTATCAACATATCTTTTCAATATACTTTCTTTTCCTTTTTGAATCCGTCATATCCAATGGAACCCACATACCGTTAACCACCCGCCGTCCACAAAGAACCCTCCAGAATAGTTCTGCAACACCCATGGCTCAAAAAATCCCCTCCCAGAAACGTGGCCATGTCTGCATCCACCTGCAACAGTTGAAAGAGTCCCATGATAGAAACAGCTCTACACTCCCATGGCCCAAAAAGGAAACTCTTAATAAAGATAGCTTAAACATCATCAAGTAAATACAGAAGAATAAATCTCACATTATGCGCAGAACTTTTCGTAGATTTACACGTGTATGGCAATATGTGGCATCACTCTTTCCTTCTGTAAAAAATCCATCCTTTCTCCAGCATACTATAAAAATTTTAAAGTGGTTTCTAATACTCTTCTTTAAACTATCTAAAACAATAGTATGTTCCATGATCTCCAAATATTCATATAACATATATAAAATGATAAGATTCAATGATATTCATTTATATGGAAACCATAAATCATACTTATAAAACCAGAAACTGATAACTGGTTTCATATTTCTATCAATATGCTTTATAACTCATGGAAACATAATCTGGTTTCATATTTCAACATAATGGAAGTCATAAACCACATTTCTTTTTTTCACTGGAATATTATATATATAGATGGAAACACATAGCATTGCAAATATTAATAGAGATTTTACAAAACATTTATTTTCCTCACCTTAGTTATTGTCTTTTCTTGTTAAACATTTCACTCCACCCAACTCCATCATCCCTTCTCCACAAAAGCTCATACTGATCATAAAACCATTAAATATCCACATCTTTCTTGAATATTCTGCCATTCATCAATATGCAACTACAAAAATCTTCTAAGATAATTTAAAAGTAAATAAAGTTTTTAGCTAAAGGTTTTTGATCATAACTGGTATCTCCTACTATAATATGATAGAATCTTGACCTCCTAATAAGATCTGAAATCAAGAAACATTCAAACTGAGTTCCATCGCAAAGGTGGTATTTTCATTCATTAAACCTGTCATTTAATTTATGATTGAAACAGCCCAGGATACCCATTACAATCTTAATCTGGTTTTGACATTTTTAATTTATACTACTTGAGATACTGTTTTGTGCTCTTCTCTCACCAACACCAAATCAATTCACCAAACCAAGACATAGATCAAAAGTTCAACTGAGAGTCATTATTAAACACAACTTCACAAACGTGATTCAACATATTCCCTTAATAAAGGTCCATTCAAATTATCTTGACTGAAATCCACATCTATTTCCACGTGTCTTCTTATCAATGTATTTACTATTCACTTTAACTCACTAATCGGATGAGTGATGGCCATGTTATGGCCAAAATACAGTCATGGAGTCGTAAAAACAGAACATAAAAATTGCCTGAACATAACTCCACTTTGAATGCATTTTTAAGTCAAAATGGTTCGGAATTTGGATAGACCTATTTCAAGCAGAAATGTTTTCCTATCGCCTAGTTAATTAGTAATTTGAATCACTCAATTCTGGATGAAATGATGACCAAATTATGGCTTAAAATACGGGCCATGGGGTCGAGAAAACAAACCTGACAAAGATCTCCCTTTGATACACCCATGCCCCTTCGAATCGAAAGTAACCCGAGCAAGAAACCCTACCTCAAACGGAGTGATTTTCCATGGGACACCACCTTTTCTAGCCCGTAAAACCCGAACCTTGACCTTGCGTATCCGGTGATTCCCCGTATCCACGCAGCCCCTCGTCGCAAGGATCACGACCCTCGGGACCGCTGAGTCTGAACCTGAATCAAACCTTGAATCGAAGAGAGAAGCTTGGCTTTCTCTCTCTCTCCCTCTCTCTCTCTACTGGCTTGGATTAGAGCAAAAATGAGATCTTTGGTGTGGCTTTAGATTTTTTTAGGCTATTTATACATGAGAGCACATGTGGCTCACGCCGTCACGTGTCACGCTTCTTCTGGCTCGTTCCGAAATAATTTATTTCGTCTCGGTTTTAGTTTCATCTATCTTAAGTGGACATTCTTTAAATATTTAATATTTTTTAGGATTTTTCTAAAAATCTCGTTTTCGAGGTCCACTTGACGCCCATCACCTTGAATTTCATGAAAATCTGACTGTCTCAGAATTCAACGAAATTCGATTGGGTAACTAGATTTTGCGAAACGAATTCAACGGTGAAGTCCGTTTCATCATCCGAGATCTAGAAAAATTTCATATTTTTTATGACAAATTACCGTTTTGCCCTTTTTAAGAAAAATTGCATTTTCACCCCTTAACATAATTTCGTTTTAATCTATTTCAGATTCTTTGGACTCAATACATTATTATGAACTTTTTTTTATTTTCGGGGCTTGTTTTTCGAAAATTACTATTCATTTGACTGTTTCCAGTCAAATACTTAAGTGATCGAAAACGAAATTTACTATCATGGAAACTGTGAATCAGGTCTTACAACAAGGCAATTTTTCACTATAATTGAAACCTAATGTGAACAAAGGTGTGGGTTAGTTTAAAGGAAGAAGTGGAGTTGAAGACAAGGAGAGTTTCAATAGTTCATCAACTCAAAAACATAACACCATTCTAACATCAAAAGGACAGACAAGGCTTAATTTCTCTCACTGTAAGTCGAGAATTACAAAATTTTCTAAAATGAGAAACTCAAAGCATTAACTAAAATGTGCTATATTGTAAAAAAAAACTAACTAACTATCAAGCCATTCAACTAAACAAAACATAAACTGCATTTAATTTCCCTTTCATTGACTCTCCCCAACCAATTGTTCATTGTCCTCAGAATGAGCTAAACTAATGAATGGTTGATACTCCTCGTTGGGGCTGCGGAGGGTGAACCTCATCCTGATCCTATGGGTGAGCAGGAGTGGAATGATGAGCAGTTGGTAGAGCGGTTGAAGCCGCGGTGGACTAGAAATGACCCATCGTACTGCTAGAAGGATCACGGAGCCGCAGGGCGGAGCCAGATCCTATGGCCGCCGGCCATGGAGTGAGAAGGATAGGTGGAAAGCCAAGGTGTTGCTGAACCTGAGCAAGGATGATGGTATTCTGCGCAAGGACGCTTATGCGAGCCATATTCGGCCACATGGCAGTTTCAAAAAAGCAGTAGCAAGATCAGAGACGTGAATCCGACATTGATAACAACTACTACGACGGTAAAATCCAGCAAGATGATAGAGCGCCATTGGTGGTGAAGATGAGTCAAGCCACTGGAGTAGTAAGAGCCGAGGTGAAGAGTGCTAGCATGCACAAGTGGGCAATAGAACTAGGTCAGCTATGTGGGCTAATGATATTGTGATGTGGTTCTTGAGCAAGGGCT
The DNA here is from genome assembly GCA_016808115.1 of Tetrastigma voinierianum. Taxonomy (NCBI): domain Eukaryota; kingdom Viridiplantae; phylum Streptophyta; class Magnoliopsida; order Vitales; family Vitaceae; genus Tetrastigma; species Tetrastigma voinierianum. Next base: position 166,187 of record JAEQBH010004256.1, on the reverse strand, counting down.
ACCGAGGCTAATGACTCAGATCTATTTAGGCATCCTGAAGGAGGATATAAAAGAAAACAGAGGCCCCGCACAAACCGCTTCTCAACGGCAATGTGGCCTCAAGAAACCCGACGGCGCCCCATGGGTCAGTTGGAAAACCCAGGTGCTCCACATACGAGCATCCCAAAACATCAAAGGAATGGACTCCTCATCACGAGTGATTTTTGTGATTTTCTCCTATGAAAAGAGAGGCCATTAAGCCCGGGGCTAAAACCAATCCCTAAGAAAGCATGAGAGTGACTGAAGGTTGGCACCTCGCCGACAACAATGGGGCAGAAACATATCGACCGTGAGACGTGGTCCACAAAAAGTATCCCTTCGTTAAAGCCATTCCAAAAAATAGGGAACTGCTTAATGTGTCTGGGAGAGGATCCTAACCATTCCTGGCTAAGGATGAATACAAACGTGAACCCAGAGGAATCAAGAAATATCAAGTCAAAAGCCAAACATATCGTTTAAGTTGAAGATGTTCCATGCCATCAGTGAAGACTAGAAGGGGCATTTAATTCCTGTAAAAGTCATGTCTAGTAAAGTCAATCTCACTCGTAGAAAAATTGGCGCAAAGTGATAAACGACTTTAGAGTAGCTGAACTGTTAATATGAATCCCAAAGCTCCGTGATTAAGTGTGCCGGAATGTTTCATAAAAATGTTCGTGGAAGTCCTCTGTTATCAGAGTTTATGCTCGCTATTTGGGGCAAGGGAAGAGGGCCTCTTAGACAAGAGAGTATAGAGCCAGTGGATTAAATGGGGAACCTGGCTGGCGCACTGAGGAGGTGGAGACGTGGAGGCACGCTGCAGATCATGAAGACTCCTGTGGTCAGAGGTCCCACCCACTTAGGTGGAGGGGCCTGACCACCTGTCAGTAAGGAGCATCTACGAAAGACGGCTCCAAATTTCAGCTACTATGGATCAAGATGGAGAGTACAGTTAATTAGAGGCTGCACTGCAACCTAGACAACAAGGCCACCCATTAATTTGTGAAGCAAATTAGAAATTTCTGCAGTGAGGCCTCATGACGGTGTTGTGATCATAACATATCTCCTCGGTCTTTTCCATGAGCCCAAACTGGTAGAAGAAGGTTCGCAGTGATAGTTTTCAGCTGAGGGGTTTAGTGTTTCGTGGAGGCCTCGTGCTTTGAAGAAAGATTGATTTTCGCACTCCGGGCCCGCCTTCTATTTGCATGGAGATAGGTAAGGCCCCTTCCGGTCCGACCCACTGGGTGTGGGTCCGAACTGACTTATAAGCTTATCAAACGATTTATCGTCATATGCCATTTAGATTTAAAAGTTTCCTTTTAAAAAAAAATGTAAAATAAAATTAAGTGAAGCGTTTTAATTGTTTTGAGGCTTGATACAATCATTTAATCAAAATATATTTATTAATAATATATTCATGCTCCATTCAAAATAATATACAAAATCGCTTCCGTAGTTTAATCTTTGATCACAAAACATCACCTTGTTCAAAATATGATGGATGCATATGACTCGTGAAAGTATATATACTTACTCCGCAACTTTCTTGATGTCTCTGCGCTCCTTGATCTTAGGTCCCACTGTTAATCACTCGACACCGCGCATTGGTAAAACACGCCAAGGTATTTTCATGCTTATGGTTCTATGGAAATTCTCTCTTCATTTCATTTTAAATTGAAACATGCAATATTTATAAAATAATTCTTTTGTACAATTGTCAATGACCAATGCAATACAATACGTATCTATATATATTTTTTCAATAAATCAATTACAATTCATTGGTCATCTCAAGCTATGCATTTTCATATGCACTAAATCATTCAAATCACAAATCGTGCACTTTTCAATCTCATTATCATTTCAGATGCATCGAATTTAACTCCATGACGGCGCACTGGACAACGAATCACCCTGAATGGTCCCAATCAAGGCAGCCGATATGTATATGTGTGTGTGTATATATATATATATATATATATATATATATATATATATATATATATACAATAGATACTCTACTGTGTATGAATTACTGATAATTGGCCCCGTTGGGCTACTTGATCAAGATGCCACAATAGTACAAGCTTGGTTCGACTCTTATTGGTATACCAATTTATCCTTAACTTCATGAATTTAATTAGCTAATATCTATTAAGGGCATTCAACTATTTTTAGAAAATACAAAGATAATATGTATTTTTTATACAAACAAATCATTTCAATACTTATGCAATTTTCATGTTATTCATTTCACAATCAATCAATTTCAAATTTCTCTAACTTAAATCAACTTGCAATTCATTTCACAATTTATTTGCATCAAATCAATTTAAATTCAACATAATTAAACATTTGAGAGATAGAGATTCAAAATAATGAGAGAAAGGTGTGAACAAACCAAGCTTTGGTACTTTGATCTCCAACTCGTAATCCTTCAATCTCGCCTTTGGGCTTCCTCCTCGTCACCCTATTCCAATACAATTAAAGAACAATATTATTCAGGTGTGCTAGTGGATTTTGTTAGGGTTGATTTTGTTTTTTAATATCGTATTTCCTTAATCCTTCATTAGAAAATAAGTAAGCAAGATGTCTGTAGATGGTTGTTAATTTTCCAAACTTTAATCCATCACATAACCAAAATACTAAAATTTTTGCCCTGCCTTATAATCCTTTTTCAAAAGTACTCTTGATCAACTAAATCATCCCCAACTGAAGATTAAGTCAAAAACCTCAAACAACCACTAACATCACATGCAAGGATCGTTATTTTCCAATTTTGTACTATCTAGGCTTTATTAGCCAAAAATTATTCAAATGATTTTCAAAAATTATGAAACTCTCCAGTTTAGTCCTTTATATATCCAATGACATCTCCAAAAATTTTTAATTTAAAATTTCTTCTCTAAGGCCCTCAACCACATAACACAAAACATGTGGTGCAAAACAGCTTTTTTTTTTTTCGCATGCGCACCTTTAAAACGTGTCACCAAAACCAATCCTAATGTTGTCCAAAATTAACTTCAAATATTGTTTTGATTAGCTTAGACCAAGGCCTAACCAATCCCCAAGCAAAATCAGATTATAAACCAATTGGTAAAGTTTTTAACTTTAACATCTAGACAACTCTAATTTGCAAAACAGAATCTGCACATAGCTCCACTTTGACAGATTTCTCGAACTTGGGGTTACAAATTACATACACTTCCTTCAATTAAATTATTTCCATAGTCTAGTTTACTCCAGAATTTGAATCACTAAATTGGATGAGTGAAACTCATTTTATGGCCAAAACACCACAATAATTAGTCCTAAACAGGCATACCCGTGAGCTACCCGAAACTCTCGTTTTAAGCCCATTTTCGGGAGCCTTAGTGCTGCAATTTGCTCCTGGTCCCTCTTATAAATTTGTAGCTCTATCTCTTATGGTTCTTTATCAATTGGAATCAATTCATTTGGTTGATGCACTTAATCTATAGCCAAAACAAGAAATGTAAGGTTTTGACAAATTTTTTGACAAAGATTTTGAAAACCAAACATTTCCCTATTTACAAACACTCCTTCAAACCAATCCAAACCAATACCAAAACCCATTTACAACCAATAAAAAACACCTTTATCCACATTTGGGGTTATCCCCAACCCAAACACAAGAGAAAAGGGGTTAGGGTTTAGTTTCTTACCTTTGAATCTCTTGATTCTTCAACACCAAGCCTTCCTTCTTCTTGATCACTTGGAAACCATAAATTGGAAGATCTCCCACCAAAACCTTGGTCTTCTCTCAACCCTAGCTCTCTTTTCTCTCCCTTTTCTCTCCAGAACGAAAAATGCACAAATGTGCCTTTATCTTAGACCACATTTAAATTTTAATCTCATTATTAAGGCCTTGTTTCATTTCCTATTCTTCGCTTTCAAAATAGTCCTATTTCTCATTTTTTGACATTTAAGTCTTCTATTTCACTTCATTTAACTCACATTAGCATTTAAACTTATTCAATTTTTGGCCCTTAGGTCTTCATTTTACAAATTCCAAATTTGCCCTTTACACTTGGGTAAATTCCGGGTTGTATATATTTTTTTGGTTCTTAGGATATAAATTCCAAAAAAAATTCCATTTACTTTATTTTGTACCCTAAACACATAATAATAAAAAAAAGGCATCATAAAAATACTAGGGTATTTTTGGGGCGTTACAACTCTCCCCGACTTAAGAAAATTTTGTCCTAGAAATTACTTTCAGTGAACAGTTGCGGATATTGTTATCGTCTCTTCACTTTCCCATGTGGCCTCCTCGGTCTTGTGGTTTCTCCACAACATTTTGACCAATGGGATTCGCTTGTTCCGCAACTCTTTCACTTCTCAAGCCAAAATATCCACTGGCTTTTCTCATAGGTTAAATCTGGTCTAAGCTCAATTGTCTCCGAAGAGACTACGTGTGATGGGTCTGATCGGTACCTTCTCAACATCGAAACATGGAAAACATTGTGGATCTTTTCCAAGTCCAGAGGTAAGGCTAAATCCAGATGCTACTCGGACCTTAATTTCTCTTATTACTCATATGGACTAATAAATCTAGGGCTCAACTTGCCCTTTTTCCCAAATCTCATCACCTTCTTCCAAGGCGATACTTTCAAAAACACTTTTTCACCGACCTCATATCGAATGTCTTTTCTTTTCATGTCGGCATATGATTTATGTCTATCGGTGGCCACTTTCAATCTTTCTCTAATTATTTTCACTTTTTCTTCAATCTCCTGTATCAAGTCGGGGCCAATCACTTTCTTTTCACTCAATTTCGTCCAACACAATGGTGTTCTACATTTTCTTCCATATAAAGCCTCGTAAGGCGCCATTCCAATACTCAATTGGAAACTGATGTTGTACATAAATTCAACTAAAGGGATGTGTCTATCCCAACTACCCTCATAGTCGATCACACAACTCCTTAGCATGTCCTCCATAATCTAAATTACTCTTTCTAATCGTCTATCCGCTCAGGTGGAACACTATGTTTAAATTCGCCGAAAGTGCCTAAAGCCTCTTGCAATTTTCCCTAAAATTCAAGGTAAACCTCGATCTCTTGCCTAAAATAATGGATATTGGTGGTCTTCATGCAACCGAACTATTTCCTCGATGTACAACTCGCTTAGCTTATCAAGCTGACAATGGTTCTCACTCCAGAAGGAAATAATTAATGAGTAAAAACTCATTGAATTTTTAGTCCATTTTTCTGATTTTTATTACAATGTAATTGCTTGTTTTTATGAAGAAATATGTACTATTTACCAAATTTATATTTTGTAGAAATTTATAGCAGAAATGAAAATTCCAGCAAGGATCAAAAGTGAAAGCAACTCAATGGCTATTGCGGGAGGTTGCGATGAGAATAAAAGGTCGCGACCGTGTCATACTATATTGAATGAAAAGCTATTGCGACAAAAGAGAAGTTGGCTGAGATGCAAAGATGGGCCTAAAGAAGATTTCTGTGTCGCGACACCATTCCGAGGTCGCACACCGGGAAGAAGACAACTCGTCAGAATAAATAATTGAGGTCGACTATGAATGGTCGATGACTAAGCTTACAAGGTCTCTACCAGAAATTCTATATTGCAACAAAATATAAGTTAGAGATCTAATCAAGGTCGCGACTGTGCATTTATGTCGCAACTACATTTAAGCAACTGGTACAAGAGCATAGGTAAGCATATTTCACCATCATGTCGGACACTACTGAGGTCGCGACACGTAGCAGGCAAGACATTGTTGGTAGCAACAGAAAATTGATGTTGTGACAAAAATGTAAGCTAAGGACACCAATCGAAGTCGCGACCAGGAATTCATGTCGCAACATAAAAATGAGTTGAACATTTAAAACATGTTGCGACTAAGTTTGAGCCACTATGACAAAAACAAAGTAAGAGGGCCACTACTCAGTCACGACACACTTTCTAGGTCACGACCAGGAAAAGAAGATGAATTGATGGGAAACAGTTGTAAGTCGAAAATGAGGTTGCAACAAGATTGAAGAAAGAACGGCAACCTATTCAAGTCGCGATTGTGAACAATGAGCAAAGAACTGTCTTGTCATGACAACACTCCACTTCCATGTCGCGATAAGAAAACAAACATGTCAGTAATTGAAGTCGCAACTTGCATGAGGGCAGAAAACTATATATGATGTCTCGACATGAAAGGGAAGATGAGACCAGAGATCAAAATGGCTAACAACAGAAATGGTGTCGCGACATAAAAATGAAGTCGCGACACAGAAAACAAAAAAAGGGAAAGACAGTCAAGTCGCAACAAGGAATTGTGGTCGCGACATTAACTGCAACAAGAGCAAAAGTGATAAAGGCAACCATTCAGTCACGACATATTTTTTAGGTCACGACCAATAAAAAAAAGCTGAATTGAGAGGAAACTGTTGAGACTAAGAAGTGAGGTTGTGAAAGGATGGGGAGAAATGATGTCGTGACATAGATTTCAGCAAGGAAAAGAAACGATTAGGTCGTGACCTAAATCCCATGTCGCGACAAGACAATGAACAAACAAACTATTTTAAGTCGCAACATGAAAAGGGGAGCTGTGACCAAGAATCAGTGGCTGACAAAAGAAATGGTGGCGCGACATGCTTTTGAGGTCGAGACACAAAATGCAGTAAAAAGCAAGACAGCCAGGTTGCGACATGGAAATGAGGTTACGACACAAAATTTATTAAGGGGTCAGAAAAACGGGGTTGCAATAAAGACTTCAATGATAGCCGGGTAACGGAGCTGATAGTCGCATGAACGAGGTCGCGACATATATTTTAGCAAAGGGAAGAACAGTCAGGTCACGACCAGAAATAGAAAATTGAATGGAAACTGTTGAGACTGAGAAATGAGGTTGAGACTGGATAGGAAGAAAGAATGGTCGCGACATACTTTTGAGGTCGTGACAGGAATTGCAATGATTAAAGAAACTACTTGGTTACAACCTAATGTCCACGTCGTGACAAAAAAACAAGCAGATCAACAAATTTGAGTCGCGGCCTGCTTGAAGGCTCAAGACAACTGAATGATGTCACAACCTGAAAGAGAAGCTATAACCAAGAATTAAAGAGGTTGATAACATAAATGATGTCACATCGACTCGAGGTCGCGACATAGAAATGCAGTAAAGGTAGAAAGAGCCAGGTCGCGACATCGAATTGAGGTCGCGACACCAATTCCTGGGAACAAGAAAAGTGGGTCGAAACCAGAGTTCTCACTACTAACAACTAACATGGTCACAACAAAGAATTCAAGTCTCGACCACTAATCAAATGAAACTGAAAAAACAAGTTGCAACAGAAAACATCAGGTCGCAACTCAACATTTACAAGAACAAAGTGATTAACGCTGCGACTGGGGCTTCGAGGTCATGATGCATCTGATGCAGCGCATCAGATTTCATATCATGACACTGCTCGTGTGTCACTACCTAAAAGAGAAGCCGGGCCATTTATTTTAGGGAAATCCACCTGGAGCCTTGGAATCGTGCCCATTTCCAAAAGTTGCAAATAGGCATGCATACGCTTTAGTAAAGCAGCTTCTGTTTTTCTGAAACCCATTATCTGGGAGGACGAGGAAGAATCATTGTATATTTTAGAATAGACTTTTCTTTTCTTTTTTTATTTTCTTTTCTTTTTCTAGATCTGAACCAGTAATCTGTTAGAATGTAGAAGTTAGATTTAATTTTTCATTCTCTTTTCCAATTACGGCTTGGAATCAATGAAGTTCAAAATATTTTTGGAATTCGTTTCTTCCAATGAATTATAGTTACAATGGATGTTCTTGATCAATACTCCATTGTCGATTGTGATTCTATGATTGAGAAGCATAACTTCCATTGGAATGGACTCCGCCAAGAAGTGCGCTTTCGTCACTGGAAGGAATTTCTTGAAATTGGGATTTTGATTTATTTGATTGATGTTTTTTGTGAATTGAGTTGTTCCCAATAGTAGTACCGAATACCATCTCAAGGATTGTTTCCTGCTCTAATTTCCAGGAAGCCCTCTGAGTGACACAGAGATGGAGATTCATGAGAGCTCGGAACTTTTAACTTGTGGGTATGTTAGACTATCATTGAAGAACTAAGGAGCTCTGAGAGTTCATTTCGATAGATTTCCAATTCACTCATTGTTGAGGTTGAAAGGAATTATTTATCAATTTAACTCATCCAAGATTTCACCTTAATCTGTTGGATAGATCTTAACCTTGTGTTAGTTGAGATCTAATGAAGGAGAAGGAAAAATCCATCAGATCTAAAGGATGAGTCAACCATTTTAGAAGTTTTGCAATGACCCGCATTTCTGATGCAAGAAATCTCAAGTAGCCTTTAAGAAACCATTCCGTGACGCAATCTTAAATTTTTATGTCAATGACACCATTTCGTTGTTAGCCATTTTGATCCCCGGTCTCATCTTCCTTTCATGTCGAGACACCATATATAGTTTTCTACTCTTCTTCATGCAAGTTATGACTAATCATCAGGGACATGTTTGTTTTCTTATCGCGACATGGAAATTAGGTCGCGACAAGGTAGTTTCTTTGCTCCATGCATTCCTGTCTCGACTTCGAAAGCATGTCGTGGCCGTTCTTTCTTCAATCTTGTCGCAACCTCATTTTCGACTTACAATAGTTTCCCATCAATTCATTTTCTTTTTCCTCGTCGCACTTAGAAAGTGTGTCGACCGAGAGTCTCTTCTTACTTTTCTTTGTCGCAAAGGCTCAAAACTTAGTCGCAACATATTTTAACTCGTTTCAAATTTGTTTTTTATGTCACAACATGAACTCCCCGGGTCGCGGACTCGATTGGTGTCCTCAGCTTACATTTTTGTCGCAACATCAATTTTCTATTGCTACCAACAATGTCTTCTTTCTGTGTCGCGATCTCGAAACGATGTCGCGACATGATGGTGGCTCTGCTTACCTAGCGTTTTGGCCCAATTGCTTAAAATGTGGTCAAAGCACATAAAGACTGGTCGCGACCTTAATCGAGTCTCCAACTTATATTTTTCTCTCAGCAACCTTAATTGGTCAGGAAGACTCAGAAGCTTAGTCATCACCATTCATAGTCGCTGAATCACTGGTCTGCTGAAACCGTAGTTGTCTTCCTTCGTGTTGCAACCTCGTATCGGTGTCGCGACATGAAATCCTTCCTGAAGCTCTTTTCGGGCCTCAAGAACTTCTTTATCAGCAAACGCTTTTATTCGAAGATAGTATGACTTCTGGTTGCGACCTCAATTCTCTGTCGAGACCTCACCTTGGCCATTGAACTGCTCTCACTTCTGATCCTTGCTAAAATTTTCATTTCTGCTATAAATTTCTGCAAAATATAAATTCTGGTAACAAGACATATTTCTCGCAAAAACAAGCAATTACATTGTAATAAAATCAGAAATTGACTGGTACCAATGAGTTTTTACTCATCAAATTCCCCAAAACTTAAAATTGCTTTCTCCCTGCTAAAAGAAAAGAAATATTTTTTTTGTCCTCAAACAATTGAACTTTATTTTGAAGGACATTTTTCTGTTCTACAGCACAATCTTTTCTTATTCCACCCTTTGTCTTGAATAAGAAGATTGCAGTATCATTTAAAACTTCAGTTTTCAACTGAGAAAAAGGAATGTTTTCAACCTCTATTACAAATAAATTGATGAATAATTGATGAAACAAATTATAATAGATCTGGTTCTATGAGTGTGTGTAGGTCTTCTTTTCCTTTCATCTTCTGTTGGAATTAGTTAATCTTCTGGGGATCTCCTTAGAAAATTCACTAAAAGTCCTATAGGCTTGTTTTTCATATTGGATTCCCATTAATGTAGGTAAATTCAACCTTCAAGATCAAAGAGGTCTTTAGGCTTATAATGTTAGCTCGGGGTAATTTGGTGGATAATTGGAAAAATTTAGCTGCAAATTACCCGCATTCCACTCTTCCTTTCTATATACGGCCTTCATCTTCATCCTTTCCTTCCTGTAATGTAAACTTCCCCAAGACTTAGCTTTGCACATCATATTTGATGTTGTGGCCTTTGGTTGCCACTTTCAAATTATCACCCGCCCTTTAATGAACTCCTTCTTTTCGCTTCTCTCTCTTTATCACAAAGAATCGGAATAGTGCAATGTTTTGTCTTCAGGCTTTCTACTCTGAGAACTTAATAGCAAACTATACTAGCTGGCATTAGGTACTAGGGTGTTGAAACACCCCTACGATTAATTGTTCAAGAGAGATAGGCCACAAGACAAACTTATTCCTTCAACTTCTTCTTTTTCTTAGTTCTTAATTTTTTTCCTCGCCCATCCCTCAGAATCCAAAAGAAATATATTCCCCCAAACTTTCTGAGACAAGAACATTCTTATTTTGAAAAATTGAGTAATTTGGGGTTCTTTGTCTCCAGGATTATTGTATGAGGGATCGTGCTCTAATTGCCGCTATATTTGAAGAAATTAGGCTTTTTTGCCTAAAGATGGAATCAGAGGGTATATTTGGTATATAATTTAGCGTAGGTTTGAAAGGTCTAAACTCTCTCTCAAATATTTTTACTTCTATCACTCTTTGTTAGTTATTTTTACCTAGGATTTCTCCCTTGACTAATAATTCCCAACAAGTTATAGGACCTGTACCCTTTGATTGTGAATCATCCTAGAAGATGTTCCTTATCCTAAAGTTTTAAGAATTTTCGACTCATGTATTGTTTTTCCAATATCAGACGACTCATCATATATGACATAAATTTCAATCATCTTATTTGTTCTTTCAATTGTATAATTTTTTCAAATTCCATAATTTAAACTCGATTCAAACCAAAACTACAAACTTCTTTACTTCTCTGGCTCAATGAAGCCCATCCTTTTCTTTCTCAAAGAGATTATTTGATTTAATTAGTGTTTCTGTTATGCCATTCACCAAATGAAAGCTTAAACAATAACCATTCCTTCGTATACACTACAAGCATAAGCACATTTGTAACTAAACTTACTAACTCAAATCAATCCACCTAAACAATTCATATTTTATCAAACTTATTCAACTACCAAGTCCAATTAAGTAGTTCAACAATGGGTATGCTCAGGTTGCAACATTATTGAAAGTACTAAATGTGTAATCATCTGAATCCTCCACTGCAATTCACAAGACACTTTTCAATGAACTTTTCTGAAGCTTATATTAATGATGTTGAAGGAGTACAAGGGGGAAAGAAAAGTGAAATTGTGTTATTTCACTCCCTTCTTATTAGATTTTTTAAAGATGTTCAGAGATCCAAGTCAAAGTCATAAATACACGGAGAAAATTTATAAGGTCATGTCCGGGTCTTTTCTAAGGGTATGGGTTCGCCTTATCGTGAGATTGATCATTTGTTAAATCTACAAGATTGATCATGCTCTGGCTTCAAGCTCCATCTTATCTTCACTGTGCTTTCCAACCTCGTAGATACAACTCAACATGTCTGATAAATTTTTGTTGATCAAATCCAAACTCTCATGCCAGATTTTTCTTCTATAGACATAATTATCTACCGGTTCTTTATCTCTATCCTTCATCAACTTCCCAAACTCCTTGAATTGCTCCTTATACAAGTATTTGAAGGCTTCAATCTTCTTTAGCATGTTACCCTCCATCTCAGCTTCTCTTTTTCTCAAAATGGTAAGCACTTCTTTATCTCTTCTAAACTGGTTGTTGTAGAAGGCTTCCAAACTGGCCTTCATATTTTCTCCAAATTCTTTCTCTCTCCTTTTCATCTCTTCTCCCCGTTCTTCTTCTCTCTGTCTTAGAGTCCGTCCGCACACCGTTTTTTTCCTCTTGAATTCAAATTTCAAGAACTCTTCTTGAATTTGCTTTGGCCGTTTTTTCCATTTCTTCCCTTTCTTTCCATATCTTTCTTTATTGATCTCAACATCTCCATGATTTCATTGTTCCCTGCATCCTTTCTAGAGCTCTGCTAGCTCAGGGAAATCCTCTCTCATTTCAGGTCCTGGAGGGCTCATGGGGCTCATCCTGAAAGGCATCTCTTCTTCTTCGTTTGAGGAAAATCCACAGACTTTCATTTCCCCTCGTATCATTCTCCCTGGCCACTGTGTTTAGTTCCACAATTTCCTTTTGCTTTTATTCCCGGGCCCTTACGCCCCCGTAAGTGGTCGAGGAGATGCCCTTTGGGGCATGCTTCTTCTTTTCGCCCTCCATGATCATCTCACCCCAGTTGAGATGCATAGTCTGCTGATTGTTGTAGGGTAAGGGATTAGTCCTCTTTTATTACTCAAGTGGTACCCTTCACAGATTCTTCAATCAAACCTCAAGATTCGCCTTGAGGCCCTTCAAAAGGGCATATAAAATGATTGCCTCTTGCTCTCTTTTGCAAATTCCAGATAGATGTTTAGCTTCGGAAGGATTACAAGGATAGGAAGTAGAACCAAACCTTAGCTTCCTCAGTGAGGGATCCGCTGATGTTATGGGTGGGAGGGTTCTTCCTCAGGGCTCTCATTTCCTTTACCCAACATTTGTGAGGTTAATAATCTCTCTCATGATTAGGGATTTTCTACAAATCTTCCATTTAATTTAGTTGTGCTTAGTTCCTTTTAGTTTGAACATTTCATTTATTCTTTTGTGCCTAAAAGGTACTCTAGACTCAGACGTATATAATGTAGCCCTCTCATTCCCAATTATGTTTCTCTCATAGAATTTCAGCCGTAGAAGGACCAGCGCCGTGTGTGCAGCCAAAAGCACCCAACTCCTATTATCTCGTAAAAGGAGAAATTACCCCAAAACTCCTTCTGCTGACAGTCCCTTGGCTGCCAGCCAGCCTCATTCCATATATCTCAGCTTCTATAAAAGCTCCTTCGCTCTATGTTTCTTCTTCTTCATGTTTCAATTTTTCTATCTTTTTGTCGGCCTTTCTTTTTCATTTCGTACTTTTTCATTCAAACCTGTGACTATTTCGTGTTTTTTGAACTGGAATGCAGCAATTCATAATCAACACTCTTAAGATACTGGAAATTCAACTCATTTTCATTGATAGAATGCTGGAGATTATAGTCAGAGTTCAGTTCAAAACATAATGGATAAATGCTATCTACAGCCATACATTTTTCTGCATCAACATTAGGTTGTGTCAAGCTTTTGTGGAGATTAAATTGTACTACTTCATCTCTCACTCTCAATGTCAGCTCACCCTTTTGTACATCGACGAGGCAATTTTTCAGCTTATTTGGAAAGGACTTCCTAATGAAGAAGCGGAACTTTAGGTATCTCTCATCCATTCTTATAACAACAAAAACTACGTGGAAGATAAATTTCTCTACCTTGACCGCACATCTTCATGACTCTTCCGTCAGGTTACGGACCTATCACCATCTCATATGATTGTTATTAGAGCAAGTTCCTCAAACTTAGTATTTGTGTGATCATTAATAAGGGCATTAAGTTGATGATACACCTGAGTCACATAAGGTTTTAAATTCATGATATTTCCCACTGGAACAAGGAATGGTAAAGTCGCTAGGTCCTTAATCTTTACCGTAGACTCTTTGAATAACTCGCACTCGCAAAGAAGCGCTAAAACTCGCTATTCCTTCCTCGCACCTTCTTCTTTTGCTCAATATTTTAAATTTGGCATAATTTGTCATTTGAGTGATTACCTCTCAAGAAAGGGAATATTAATTTTATTTCTTGAATATTTCCAAGAATTTAGAGGCAATTTTCTTCCTCCTCGTCTTTCAAGTCTCGTGGGAATGGAACTGTAGATCTGTAAGCTTGAATCTTCTCTTTCTCTTTTTGCCCACAAGTCACTACAAGCTGTTCAGTTTGCACTTGTTTCTCAATTTCTCCATCTGCTCTGAATTGCTCCTTCTATCATCTCTTCCAATTTCCTTCTCTTCTTTTTAGTCAATCTTTTCTTTCTTTTCTGCTCAAGGTCGGCCATTTCCCGCCTAATTCTTAACCGAATCCATTTAGCATGCCTTTCGATTTTTCCGGTGTCACTAGGGAAAGCATTCTTGGTCCCTTTCTACAAGGTCAAAGACAACTGCAAAACCTGTGTTTCTAAATTTTTTAGTGAAGCTGATGTGTTTGTCTTAAAAATCTGATTGTTGGATTTAAAAGCTTCCAACTAAGCAAGTTTCTGTTCATGGAGGTTTACCAGCCTTTTGTTATCCCCATAAACTACAGCATCTGCTCTTCAAAGGGATGGGTCCTCTTCTGACCTTGATATTCATTTCTATATTCCCCTACTGCTGCTGCTATTGTTGGAACTGGGTGGTTGATTCCCTTGCTATAGATTTTGCCCGTGTCTTGGGGCCAGGATGCTTTCCCCCCACCTATAAGGAGAAGTTCCTCATGGTTCCTTAGTGCCGGATTATAATGTGTAGGCAAGTCAGATTAGGCTTGAGTTGATAGCTTTGTCTATTCAAAGTGTACTTTACTTCCTCAACCTAATAGGGATCTTCTTCAGTTGGTCCCTCAACACTTCTTCATATCCTATCTCTTTCCACTGCTCCAATTTCATGAGCAGAGTGCAGTCTTTTCTCCTGTTTATCCATCCTATGCATTATAGCATCCAGTTTTGCTTGCATGATAGTCGTCTTATTTAGCTCAATGACCCCACTCCCTTGTTTGCTCGCTTAGTGCTCCCTCGACGATTCAGTAAAGCCAGCATTTGGCTGCAAGTCTGCTACCAAACCTTGCCTCTCTGCACTTTCCTCTTGAATAGCTCCCACAAAGAAGAAGCACCTATGATACCCCTTAGAAGTATCATTCAGAGTGAAAGACACAATATCCATTTTCGCCAGATCTATGCCATGCATGACATCTCTTTAGCAAATTCTTGTACCTTCCATGCAAAGATAAAAGCTTTCATCCTCCCTTGTTGGAACACTATGATTTCTCTTCTTCGTGATGTGAGGATGGGGAAAAAATCGCCAGGTATGCTTCCCACTAAATTTTTCCCATGTATCAATTGAGCCATATGGTAATGCTTCATACCATGTGGATGTAATATCTCTTAAGGAAAATGGGAAGAGGTGTAGCTTTATCACCTCTGGTCTCACAATTATCTTAAATACTTTAAATGTGTTTGCCATCCCGTGAATCACAAGGTTTTATTAGATTCTACGCTGACGCGCAGAAATGATTCCGCTAAAACCATGGCGATCAAGGCCGATTTCAGCCTGGGAAGTGCCAAGCCCCTCTATACTACAGTCAGTTCGATTGCTAAATATTATGCTTGATAATGTACTTCCAAAAATCCTCCATTATCTGCATTGAGGCCTTCTGTTGTTTCTGTTAAACTGGTCTGATCACCCTTTCATCTGCTATGGTTGCTTTTTCTCCTCTGCTTACTTTCCTTAAGCTCCTCAGTGTTCTTCCCAATTCAGAATCTACAGGAAACAGATCTGATTTTGGCTCCTGTGCATTAAATAACCTCCTAAAATGGAGACATATTAAGATTAATTGGAAACAATGGTATCACACATCATATATCCTTTAAGCTCTCTAAAAGATCAGTAGCTTATGCAGCCACTGCTATCAAAACTGTTTTTGTGCATTTCTATTATAAAATATTAAAAATGTCTAACTTAGCATTTCTTTGTCAATATTGATTGATTCAAACTATTCTAACTTCTTAAATTCTGCACCATAAAACTTGTTTGTCTCGTGAAAATATGGACTAAAACCACCACTTAACACTTATACAAGAGCCTTATAATTTTCCCCAAGATCTATGTCAAAGTTGAATAGAGTTGTTTTGAAAATGAATAAAACTGATTTTATGTTCTGGAATTAATAATGGGTTTAGTCTATGACACTGCAAGTGCACAGGTCATACAAGTAGTAAAAATTGGATGTAAGTCCAGATATCATTCCCACGAAGATTGACAAGAATGTTTGAATCAACTACCCTAACTACTCAAGATCCACACTATTCACCTCCTTATAATAGGTTGAAAAACTGGAATTTAAAACACAAGATAATCCTATATTACATTCATCTAATTAAAATAAAATTTTTAATTGTAACTAATGTAAATAAATCGGACTGAATCGGGATCTTTGCTAGAAATGAACACCGATGAAATTGTTGTGGTTAATAATTTCGCATTTTAATTCATTGATTCTTTCTTCTATCTGATTTTGATCTCGGGATTTGTAAAAGATGCCTAATAACGCAACTTGGATTTCCATAATTCACTAATTAGGAGGTCCCTTTCACAACAAAGGATCTAATCTACTTGTATTCAAAACACTTTATAAGATCTCGGTATTTTTTCAATACTGCACATTTCTTAAGATCACAGATTTCGCATCCCAAGTCCGGGGTCATTGCAAAACTTCTACAAAATGGTTGATGACTCATCCTTTAGATCTGATGGATTTTTCCTTCTCCTTCATTAGATCTCAGCTAACACAAGGTCAAGATCTATCCAACAGATTAAGGTGAAATCTCTGATGAGTTAAATTGATAAATAATTCGCTTAAACCTCAACAATGAGTGAATTGGAAATCTATCGAAATGAACTCTCAGAGCTCCTTAGTTCTTCAATGATAGTCTAACATGCTACCCAATAGTTAAATGGGTTCCGAGCCTCAGAATCTCCATCACCGTGTCACCGAGCTTCCTGAAATCGAGCAGAAACAATCCTTGAGTCGGGTATTCCTGCACTACTATCGGGGAATAACTCAATTCACGTAAACAACATCAATCAAATAAATCAAAATCCCAATTTCTCAGAAATTCCTTCGATTCAAGCGTAAAAGACTCGGTAGAATTCACCAAAGTTAGGTCCAATCCAATAGAAGTTGTGCTTCTCACTGGCGTAATCAAGCACCGATACGGAGTATTGATCACACATTTTCATCGTGAATTATAATTCCCTGGAAGAAACGAATTCCAAAAATTGTCTGAACTTCATTGATTCCAAGCCGTAATTGGAAAAGAGAATGAAAAATTAAATCCAGCTTCTACATTCTAACAGATTACTGGTTCAGATCTAGAAAAAGAAAAGAAAAGTTTATTCTAAAATAAACAATGAGTCTTCCTCGTCCTCCCAGACAATGGGTTTCAGAAAAACGGAAGCTACTTTACTAAAACTGTGTACGCCTATTTATAACTTTTAGAAATTGGGCCTGATTCCAAGGCACCAGGTGGATTTCCCCAAAATAAATGGCCTAACTCTCGTTAGGGTCGCGGCCCACAACTGGGTGTCGTGCGACATGAAAACTCCGGTCCGGTCCGGTCAAGTCCGGTCGACCTCATTTTTACTTACAACGCTTCCCATCAATTCATCTTCTTTTTCTTAGTCGTGATTCCAGAAAGTGTGTCGCGACCGAGTATGGGCCCTTCTTACTTTATGTTTTCGTCAAGTAGCGGGCTCAAACTTAGTCACAACATGTTTTAACTGTTAAGCTCATTTTCTTTATTTCGCGACATGAATTCCTGGTCGCGACTTCGATTGGTGTCCTCAACTTACATTTTTGTCGCAACATCAGTTTTCTGTTGCTACCAACAATGTCTTCTTTTTGTATTGCGACCTCGAAATGGTGTCGCACCATGATGGTGTCTCTTCTACTTATGCCTTACCTCAGTTTTAAAATGTAGTCGCGACATAAATCCCTGGTCACGACCTTGATTGGAGTCTCCAACTTATATTTTTGTCACAACCTTAAATTTCCTAGTAGAGACCTTGTAATCTTAGTCATCAGCCATTCATAGTCGCGACCTCAATTATTTGTTGCAACCAGAAGGTCTTCCTTCGTGTCACACTGCACGGTGTCGCGACATGAAATCCTTCCTTGAAGCCCCTTTTTTCTATCTCAGCAACTTCTCTTTTGTCGCAACAACTTTTCATTCAGTATAGTATGACTTCTCGTGATCACGACCTCACCTTGGCCATTGAACTCGCTTTTCACTATGATCCTTGCCGAATTTTCTTTTGGCCTTCGCTATAAATTTCTCGCAAAATACATAAATTTGGTAAATAGTACATATTTCGCATAAAACAAGCAATGTACATTGTAATAAAATTCAGAAAATTAATTAAAATTCAATGATTTTTTTACTCATCAAATTCTCAAACTTAAAATTTTGTCATTCCGCGAAAGTTAAAGAAAGATTTGTTTTGTCCTTAAAATTAATTTGAATCTTATTTTGAAGGACATTTTCTGCTCTACAAAGACAATCTTTTTCTCATTCCACCCTTGACTTGCACAAGAAGATTACAATATCATTTCAAACTTTAGTTTTCAACCGAGAAAAAAGAAATGTTTTCAACCTCTGGCCGTAAAATAAACCGATGAATACCGCATGAAACAGCCTGTACTAATAGATCTTGGTTCCGTGAGCGTGTGTGTCTTTTCCTTTTTTCATCTTGTTGAATTAGTTAATCTTCTAGGGATCTCCTTAGAAAACTAGTCAAAAGTCCCATAGGCTTGTTTTTTATATTGATCTCCACTAATAAGTAAATTCAACCCTTCAAGTAGATCAAAAGAGGTCTTTTTGAGTTATAATGTTAGGTCGGGGTGAATTTAAGGGACAATTGGAAAATTTAGGCTGCAAATTACCCATATTCCACTCTTCCTTTCTATATAATGGCCTTCATCTTTCATCCTTTTCCTTCCTTGTAATGTAAACTCCCCCAAACTTGGCTTTGTACATCATCTCGATGTCAGGCTCCTTTGGTTGCCAATTTCAACTTATCGCCATGTTTTTATCGGAACTTTTTCGTTTCTATTTACTGTCAAAGAATTGGAATAGTACAATGTTTTGTCTTCTTAGGCTTTCTATCACTCTTAGAGAACTTTGAGCTAGCAACTCCCATACCAATTGGCATTAGAGTACTAGGTGTTGAAACACCCCACGAGCTTAATTGTTTAAGAGATGTACACAAGGCAAAACTTATTCATTTTTCAACTTCTTTTCTAGTTCTTCAATTTTTTTTTTCCTTAGTCCATCCTTGTAATCCAAAAGAAATATATTCCCCAAACTTGTTCCTTTTCCTCGCACAAGAAACATTCTTATTCTAAAACTGAGTAATTGGGGCTCTTGTCAGCAGGATTATTGTAAGGGAGGATTTCTGTGTTTCTAATTGATGCTAATTGAAGAAATTAGGCATTTTTGGCTCAAAGCATGGAACTAGAGTGTATGCCTTTGCATATAATGAGGGTAGGTTTGAAAAGGTTCAAACTTCCAAAGATGGTCTCTATCACTTCTTGTTAATTGTTTTTACCTAGGATTTCATCTTGACCAATAAACTAACAAGCTCTAGACCTTTACCTTTGATTGGTGAATCATCCTGCATGATGTTCCTAATCCCTCTCAAAGTTTTAAGAATTTTCTTGACTATGTATTGTTTTTCCAAGATTTGAAAATGACTCTACTAATTATACATACAACTTCAATCATCTTATTTTTTCTTTCAATTGTATACTTTTTCCAAATTCTGCAATTTAAACCTGATTCAAACTAAAATCGCAAACTTCTTACTTCGGGTCAATGAAGCCCACTCTTCTTTTCTTCTCTCTCAAGATTGTTTGGATGACCAAGGTTTGTTATGCCATTTCACCAATGAAAGCTTAATACTTAATCATTCCTTCAGACACACTAAGCATGGCACAAGCAACCCAATCTTATTAACTCAAATCAATCCACCTAAACAATTCATATTTCATCAAACTTATTCAACTACTGTGTCCCACTTAAGTAGTTCAACAATGTATATGTTCGTTGCAACATTATTGGAAAGTAACAAAACAAAATCATCCAATCAATGTAATTCACAAGACACTTTTCAATGAACTTTTCTAAGCTTATATTAATGATGTCATGAGTATGGAAAGAAAAGTGAAATTGTGCTATTTCACTCCCTTCTCTTATTAGATTTTTTAGGTATGATGTTGGAAGGATCTAAGTCAAAGCTTGCTAAACATGGAAAAAATTTGGAGAAGGTCATGTCTGGTCTTTTCTTTTCGAGGGTAATATTCCGCCTTGTCGAGATTAGATCATTTGTTAAATTTACAAGATTGATCAAGGTGTCTTGCTTCAAGCCCATCTTATTCACTGTGCTTTCCAACTTAGAGATATAACCTAACATGTTTGATAAATTTTTGTTGATCAAATCCAAACTCTCATGCCAGATTTTTCTTCTATAGACATCATTATCTTCCAGCTCTTTATCTCTATCCTTCATCAACTTCCCAAACTCCTTGAATTGCTCCTTATACAAGTATTTGAAGGCTTCAATCTTCTTTAGCATGTTACCCTCCATCTCAGCTTCTCTTTCGCACGGTAAGCACTTCTTCTCATCTCTAAACCTGTTATTGTAGAAGGCTCAAACCGGCTCTCTATATTTTCCAAATTCTTTCTCTCCTTTCATCGCTTCTCCCATTCTTCTTCTCTCTGCCTTAGAGTCTACTCCAATAATTACTCTTTCCTTGAATTCAAAATTTCTAAGAACTCTCCAATTGCCGCTGTCTGATCTGCCTCCCTTTCTTCCATATCTTTCTCTTATCGATCTCAAAGATTCCATGATTTCATTGCTCCCGTATCCTTTCTAGAGCTCCTTCGCTAGCTCAGGGAAATCCTCTCTCATTTCAGGTCCTGGAGGGCTCATAAGGCTCATCTTGAAAGGCACTTTCTTCTTCCTCGTTTGAGAATAGTGTTATGACGCTTTCCATTTCCTCATATCATTCTCCTCGCCTAGCCTCGTCTAGACCCATAATTTCCTTTTGCTTTTTATTCCTAGGCCCTTTTGTTACGCTTGTAAGGGTCAGAGGAGATGCCTTAGGGCATGTTTCTTCTGCTCCCATGATCATCTGCACCCAATGAGATGCATAGTTCCGATTTTTAGTAGGGGCGAGGATTAGTCCTCTTTATTACTCAAGTGGTACCTCCGATAGACCCTTCAATCAAACCTCCAACATCTTCTCTTATAGCCCTTCAAAAAGGGTATATAAAATTATTGTCTCTATTTCTCTTACTCAGGCATATGTTTAGTTGGAAGGATTACTAAGGATAGGAAGTAGAACCAGACCTTAGCTTCCTCAGTGAGGGATCCTCCGTTGATAGCGTGGTGAGGGTTCTTCCTTTTGGCTTCCCATTTCCCTTGCCTAGCAGTTAGGAGGTTTATAATCTTCTTATGATCAAGATTTTCTACCAATTTCTTGAATTTTGAGTCGTGCTTGAGTTCCTTTAGTTTAAACATTTCATTTATTCCTTTGTGCCCAAAAGGTACCCAAACTCCTCTCACGTATACTGAGTCTTCTCTCATTCCCACCATGTTTGCATAGAATTCCCTAGCCAGAAAGCAAATAATCCAAAGGCCATGTGTGCAATAAAAGCACGCCCAACCTCTCTTTCTGAATATCTCATGTAGTAGATATCGCCTCAAATCTTTTCACACAGCCCCCGTAGTTTCACAATTATTCATATATCTTTAGCTTCGCAGATACAAAGTCGCCGTTTCTTCTTCTTCGCAAGGTTCTCACTGCTTTTCTCGTCTTTGTCATCTTCTTCCTCAAACAATTTCATTACGGGCCGGGTTTCGCTCGCATTCGTGATGCCCCATACCGAGGTTCCGGGGTTAACCTTCACTCCCCGGCATGCTCCATCACTGAGTCATTGATTATTCTGTATGATCCAGAACAGGGTTTTGGTTATCTGCCATGGGTGAGAATTTGTAATTGGGCACTGGTTTTAGGGTTTTGGTAGTCGAAGAGAGAAAAGCATAAAGTAACCGTCGGGGAAGATTTGTGGTCGAATGAAGCTTTGGGAAAGAGCTTGCCTGCTCGGTTTGCTTGATGGGCCTGCAGTATTATTATCTCATAGAATGTCACAATCTTAAGTGCATGTGATTTAACACATTAATTATTACCAATAATTGTCCCATTAAAGTTGCACCCAAACTGAATGTTTTAAAACCTCAATTTATTTCTATTTCGACAATTATAATGCGACCTACTTAGTTTCTTTTGCGACTCGAAGTGGTCGTGACCAAAAAATTGAAGTCGCGACCCATCTTTCTCTTTTTTTGCCATCATTATAGGTCGCGACCAATTTTAATTCGGTCGCGACATCATGTCTCTAACCAGTCATTCAGATGGCAACATGATGTTGCGACCTAGCGCTAATGTCATGACCAAATTTATTCTATTGTTTTCACTGCACTGGTCGCGACTTCAAAAGCATGTCTTGACTCTAGAAAATTTTCCGCCTTCTCGTAAAACAATTCAAATTCATTCCAAGACTAAATCAATAAACCCAATTCAAACAAACAAAACAATCAACATTCACTTCATTCAAATATAACAAATCAACTCATGAAATACTGATTCAATAGCTGGAATTTGAAATTCCACTCCCCCCAAAATTCAATCATGCATTCTCATTAAAGAAGTTAGGAATCGAATTACTCCCTGTGGTCTTGTCATTCTGAAGCAATAAATGAAAATTCCATGTCCAGCCCTTCGACATAAACCACTAAAAATTAACTCAAGAAACAACACATAAGTCTAATCTAGGGAAAATGGAAAAAAAATAAATTGACTAATAAAACTTAGAAAGAAATTGTTGTATGGGTTGCCTCCCACAAAGTCGCTTCGCTTTAAGTCCTTAGCTGTGACTTGTCGCTATGAAGCCTTGTTTCAAATTTCTTCCTTCACTAAGAACCAGGTATCAAATCATATTTCTTCCAAGCACTGCCTTCCAATCGCTTAATCATTCCACTTTAAACTTTCTCCACACATCGGGTTTTCAATGTCATCGCCTAAAGGTTGTACTCTGCCACTACCAGAGGGCGCCACCACGGATTTAATTTGCCCTGGAAAGCCAACTGAGTCATCAACAGACCTCGATTCCCGCTTTAAATTCTTCTCCTCAAATCCTTTGATCATGCCATTTCTTTGTCTTCATTTTCAGAAATCCCGCATTATCATGTTTCATTTCTAAACTCTTCCAATTCATTTAGTTATAATTCTTCCTCACTGAATCAAAATTCAATTTCTCGATGGCCCACATAGCTTTGTATTCCAATTCAAGAGGAGGTGACAAGGCTTCGCAAAGACAACCTGATGGGACATTCCAATGGGAGTTTTATATGCGCTCAGATAGCCCACAATGCATCATCAAGCTTTAGAGACTAATCTTTACGCCGGAGCTATGCTCTTCCGTAATTTTCTTTTATCTCCCTATTTGAAATCTCAACGCCATTTGCTCGAGATGATGTCAAACTCATGATGTGTTTGATTCCATATTCGTCATGAGTTTCTCAAACACTTTGTTTTCAAAATGGCTTCCTCCATCACTAATAATAGTTCTGGGTGTCCCAAATCTGCTTAAAATATTCCTCTATAAAAACCCCAAAACTGTATTAGCGTCATTATTGGGACAAGCTGCTACCTCAACCCATTTGGAAACATAATCCACAACTAAGAGAATGTATAGATTTCCAAATGAGGATGGAAAAGGCCCCGTAAAATCTATTCCCCATGTGACGCCCCCAACCCGACACCCGAAGGGGTGTCAAGCGAGGGTGTCACACTTCGTGGCTGGGACTCTTTAACCTTTTCTTTCTCAGAGCTGACACCTGTCCCTGTTTTCTCATTCATATGCACAATTTCCGTAATAACAAAAATTCTTTTACATATACATTATACACAATTCACCATAGTGGTATCTAATACACCACACATACTAGAGTCCCTTTACTCAGACTATTACAATTTCACTATTACAAAACTATATATAAAATCGTAGGATCGCTGAACAAAGGCGTGAGCACCTATCTCCGAGACACCCCAGGCTACCGACGTGGATGTCATGTCCTCTATCCTTGTCTTTTGCTTCTGTACCTACACGGATTAAACCCATGTTTTACGCTAGCCAGAACATATACACGACGACCAATAACATTGATCATCGCAGTTTTAATCAACAGCTACCCTTATAATACCACATGCATCATATACTTATGGATTCTTAACACTCATCATCTGCCTAATGCCTTTCTACGTGGTTCAAAACATGTATATATCATATCATTCCTTATCTATCACATATACTTTTGCCTATTTCTTGTCATTTGCTTATCGATACTTGATCTATTTCATATTATTTCTTGTATCAAGGTTCTTTGCAAGCTCTCATAATTTCTCTCATGTTCATTTCCTTTCATTTTCGTATACTGTGCATGTATCATATACTTTCATATATCATATACTTTCATATAACCTATCTTATACTGTCCTATACTTTTATCTACATTCTTATACTTTTCATATACGGTACTTTTGTATGCTTTCATCCGTTTTTCAATTGCTTCTAGTCTTTTCATCTTTCAAGCCTCTATGACTTATTACATTCTATGTAATTATTACATATATCATTTCTTATCTGTACTCCATCATGTCTCCTTTCATGTAGTGGCTACACGCCCATGCTATGCTATTCATTTCTTACATATTGTTTTATCATATATTTTCTTATACGATCTTATATTGTCATATACTTTACATTTACAAGCACTCGACTATAGAATTGACATTCATGACAGATTCGAGAGGGAATCTCATCATGTTTGTCATTCCCTATCTTGTACTTTTCATATACTATATTTTCCTATGATTTTCATATACTGTGCTTTCCATATACTGTACATTCATATTATCTGTCATATACATTTCGTGTCATTGACACTTTATTTCTTATACTTGTATACTGGTCATATACTTTTCTTTCATATAATTACTTGTTCACTTTTCATGTACTATACTTGTACTTTCCATATACCGTCATATACAATTTCTTGTCCTTTTATATACTTCTTACGTACTATGTACTTTTCTATATACCGGTCATATTTCATATACTGGCCATCTTGTACTTTACTTCTTGTTTCAGAATCAGATAGACTATCATCGCATAGCAAAGGTTAAGTGCGCCCTATCATGTCATATATTTTATACATTTCATTTGCATATACTGCCATTTTCTTTTAGCTTTTAAGGTCTCAGGAATACCTTAGAAGTGGATACGGGAAATAACTGTATGTAACTTCGAAGGTATTATCACTGTACTCGAGACAATGATCTCTATCTGGCACCCAAACGGGCCGCTATAATGATCCACGATCTGCGTCATCGACCCGGGCCTCTGAGATTCCGCGAATCGTATGTCGCAGCCAACTATATCCCTATAGGCATGCCTTATTATCCTCTACTAGGTTCAAAGGCATAATCCATGTGTATTTTATGTTCAAGATATTATCTCATATTCCCGAATAATTATTGTTATTCTAAGAATCATATGCGATATTTATAACCATATATTTGTATCTTTCGTATTTTTCATATATCTTTTAACTTCATTTTAATGTATTCATAATTCTTTACCATACATGTAACTATTTTCCTATCATTTGTGCATTTCTAAAGCATAAAGGTCTAATCGTATACTTCCTAATCTTATGTAGTTCTATCATATATTTTTTTCATATATTCCTATATTCATATTATTCATCTATTCATATCATATCATATATTCATATATATTCTTATTCTTTATCTAATTTATATCATTCATCACAAGCCGAATCGCTCAAAATCCAAATCTCGAAAATTTGCACATTCAAAATTCCAAATCTGGGACTAGAATCACACCCGCCATTCCGGCCTCGAACAACTTATGCCACAGTACGGCTTTTGTTCCAAGTAGGGAAAATTCCTACCTCGTGGGAGCCTGACTTAAACTCCTTAAAGATTTTGGCAATTCCACGCGTAGCTCGCGATGCGTGGATCAACTTTGTCTCTTGGTCCGACTAATTCTGACCGTCAGAACGCCGTAGATTTGAGAAAGTACCGAAACTTAGGATTTTCCAAACTTCTTACTTGAATTTCATTTAAATCTCTATGTTTTGGTACCACGCAAATGGGCCATCGAGTAGAGATTAACTTCGTTCTTGGTCTCGATCACGAATTTACTACGAAACTCCGTATATCGAAGAGAGAAGAGAAGAATAAAATAAAATAAAAATCTCTCCCCCTCCGTTTTTCACACTCTCCCTTCTGTCACCGTCCAAATTGATTTTTATCTTTTTTTTTTAATTATTATTATTATTATTATTATTATTATTTTGTTATTATTTGGGTACATAGTTCATTAGCCTCATTCGGGTCCTTTTTTTGCCCCAAAAATTTTTATTTCTTTTCAATTCACTTTATTTTCAATGAACTTAACTCAATTCATTTCCGGACTTCCGAGATTTTTGTAAAATCTCATTCCCGAAGCCATCGCGACTTATCTACTCAGAAAATCGTCAACATTCCGATCAGCTCCTGCACTCCACTTAAACTTTTCGGGTCACTAGATTTCTCGAGACGAATTTAACTGGCAAATTCGCTTCATCATCCGAGATCTGTAGAATTTTCTAGCTTCCCGGGGAACCATTCGTAATGATTATTATTATTCTTACTTTTAAGTTGCTCTTATTTGCATTCTAAATCCTTTTCTTCTTCTATTTACATTAATTTCTCTTAATTCCTCTTGGATATATGCTCTTCTTATATTATGACATTTGGGTCCTCAAGTGGTGAATTACCACTTTACCCTTGATTTTAGTACTAATTTCAGGTCTCTCGTTTTATGTTTTTCAAAAATTCAATTTAGCTTTTATTACACCCTAACATGTTCGAAAACTATTAGGGTATATTTCGGGGTGTTACACCCCATACATCAAATAACTGCACCATCAGGATACCATGCAGGGGCATTTCATGCCTTTGCGCATTATTTCCGATTCTTTTCGCATTGATCACAAAGTTTCACCCATTCAAAACAACTTGAAATAGTGTATAGGTACTGACCTGATTGGATAATCTTTAGCTGATTTGTCTCGCAAAGTGCCCTCTATAAGGTGATGGCTATACACTCTTGCAAAATTTTGGCCCCATTCACTCTCTCCTCTCGGTATACACCTCTTGATGATCATATCGCCTCCTCTTTGAAGATACGTGGTCATCCCACATGTAAACCCGCGCGCTCTCAATTTCTTTCCGCTGGTAGCTAAATTTTGGTGGCATAATTCCATAAGCCAGAAAGTTCACAATATTAGCATAACAAGGTGATTAGAAATTGATAGCCGAAATAACCGTCATCCGAAAATTTTCTTCTACTTCAGCTCTCTTCTTCTCAATTGGCGTAGTTGTTATTACCTTGACAAGAGATCACTATCACATTGTCACAACCTTTCGTTTTGATTTCCATATTTGCAATTCTGTAGCAGTAACACTATCTGATTAGTCTTAGCTTAGCTTTTCAGCCATCAAATATTTAATTATTGCATTACGCATGGGATGATAACATGGGACCCAATATATATGGCCTCAACTTTTCACATGCAAATACCATGGCCAAAGATCTCTTTTCAGTAGTCGAGTAGTTCTCTTGTTCTCTATATTATGTTTGATGGCATAGTATATGGCCCTAAACATTTTGTCAGCTTTCTGTCCCAATACAGCTCCCATTGCATAATCACTAACATCACACATAATCTAAAGTTCACTATTCCAGTCTGGTTTGGCCATGATGGGAGTTTCAACTAATCTGGATTTGATCTCTTCAAATGAAGATTGATAGGCTGCACTGTACTAAACTTGTATCCTTTTCTAATAGTCTACGTAATGGTCTTTACAATTTTTCTCTGATGAATCTTTCTATAAAACCAAAGATGTCCCAAGAACTTCTGCCCTTTGACTGTCGTGGCAAGAGTCTTTATAATGGAAACATTTGCTTACACTTCCAGCCCTATCAAGTAAATTCTACGCCTGCTAGACAATGCCTTTGCCACCATAAAATGGCATTTTTCCCAATTCAAAGCTAGGTCTCTTGTCCCGCACCTATGAAGCACTGCTCCCAAATTTGCGGTGCAATGTTCAAAACTAGACTTAGCAACCATAAGTCATCCATGAATATCTCCATAACCTCCTTCCAAACTGAGAACATAGAGATCACGCATCTTTGAAATGTAGCAAGAGCATCGTGATAACCCAAATGGCATTCTTCTAAAAGCAAAGCACCATAAGGGCATGTGAAATAGTTTTCCCGGTCCTCGTAGTTTATTAGCAATTTGTATTATATCCGTATCCATCAAGAAAACATAAGGAGGATGTCCTGCTTGAACCTATCCAACATCCGATCAATGAAGGCAATGGAAAATGGATATTTCCCGTCAGCAAAGATTCAATTTTCTCGTGAATCTATACACACCGATCCCGTCACGCTCTTGCAGAACTACCCTTCTTAGGGACCACAAGAACTGGGCTAACCTAAGTGGCCGGCTCCATTGCATAAATAATCCCAGATTTATCCATTTCAGTGACTTTCTTCTTACAACATCTTTCATCATATGTTTAGCTCTTCGTGTTCAACTCCATGCTTTTAGACTACTATCAAACAGGATTTGTGCATGCAAATAGAAGGACTGATACCCTTAAGGTCTTCAATTGACCAGGCAATTGCTTCCTTATATTTCCTAAGAATTCTTATTAGTTGTTGTTCTTCATTTTTATTCAATGCGCTTATCATAATTATCGTTTCGCCTTCAAGTCTTTGTGAAAGCATACTGTGATGACTAGGCAATTCTTTCAATATTAAACCTTCGGCACCGGTTTCTGCTCATTTCCTTCTTTTCATTTCTTCCCGAATTTTTCTCAGAGATTATTATTTAAACTCCAGACTTATTGTCAGAGTTTTGAACTGAATGCAAAGAATTCATAATCAACACTCTTAAGATTAATCGGAAATTCAACTCATTTCATGATAATGTCGAGATTACAAATGAGTTCGCCTCAAAACTGAATGGATAAATGCTATCTGAGCTGTGCCCATGTTTCTACATCAACATCAGGTTGTGTCAAGCTTTTGTGGAGGTTAAATTATACTGCTTCATCTCCCACTCTCAGTGTCAGCCCACCCTTTTGTACATCGATCAAGGCAACTCCAGTTGCTAGGAAAGGTCTTCCTAACAGCAGAGGAACTTGGGTATCCTCCTCCATCTTTATAACAACAAAATCCATAGGGAAGATAAATTTCCCTACCTTGACCAGCACATCTTCAAGGACTCCTTCTGGTTGTGCGATGGACCTATCAGCCATCTACAGTGTGATTGCTATTAGAGTAAGTTCCCCCAAACTTAGTATTTGTATCATTAATAAGGGCATTAAGTTGATCGGCACTGAAGTCACATATGCTTCTTAAATTCATATATTTCCTAAGAACAAGGAATGGTAAAGCTGCCTAGGTCCTTAATCTTTGCTGGTAGACTCTTTTGAATAACCGCACTACAAGAAGCAGTTAAACTCGCTATTCCTTCCTCAGCAATCTTCTTCTTTTTGCTCAATATATCTTTCAGAAATTTAGCATAATTTGTCATTTGAGTGATTACCTCTGCAAAGGGAATATTAATTTCTATTTTCTTGAATATTTCCAAGAATTTAGAAAATTTTCTTCCCTCCTTGCCTTTTGAAGTCTCTGTGGGAATGGAACTGCAGATGTGTAAGCTTGAATCTTCTCCTTCTGTTTTTGCTCACAAGTCACAATAGCTGCCTACTTTGCACTTGTTTCCGCCCCCCGCAGCCTGCCTCGAATTGCTCCTTCCTGGTCCTCTCTTCCAATTTCCTTCTTCTTTGTCAATATTTTCGCTCCGTCGTCGCTCATTTCCCCGCTACTCCCAATTGAACCGCCAAAAGTCTTTTGGATTTTTCTAGGTGTCACTAGGGAAAGCATTCTTGGTCTCTTTCTACAAGGTCAAAGCCAACTGCCCAACCTGTGTTTCTAAATTCTTTAGTGAAGCTGATGTGTTTGTTTGAAAAATATGAGTGTTGGATTTAAATGCTTCCAACTCAACAAGATTATGTTCATGAAGGTTTAGCAAATTCATATCCCTATAACCGCAAAGATCTCGCTTCTTCAAAGGCCGGTCCTCTCTCGACCTTGATATTCATTTCTATTTTCTCCCATCACGCTTCCTGTAACCTAGGTGGTTGGATAATTCTGTCAGGATTCTCATCAAGGTCTGGGCCCTATGATGCTCCTCCACCATATGAGAAGTTCTCATGGTTCCTTAGTGCTGGATTATAATATGTAAGCAAGTTGGGATTAGGCTTGAAGTGATAGCTTCTTTGTTCATTCATGTACTTTGCTTCCTCAACTTGATAGAGATCTTCTTCGGTTGGTCCCTCAGCACTTCTTCTTATCCTATCTTTGTCCACTGCTCCAATTTCATGAGCAGACTGCAGTCTTTTCTCCTGTTTATCCATCCTATGCATTATAGCATCCAGTTTTGCTTCCATGGCAGTCATCTTATTTAGCTTAATGACCCCACTCCCTCTTATTCTGCTGATTGCTCCCTAAAGATTCAAAGGGGGCTTTCATGTTGCATTTGGCTAGGTCTGCTATCAAATCCCTTACCTCCTTTGCACTTTTCCTCTTAAATGCCCCACAGCAAGAAGCATCTATGATACCCCTTAGAGGCGGCATATTCGTGATAGTGATAGATTACATCCATTTTTTGCTCCTGGATCTATGTCATGCATAGACATCTCTCTTCAGCAGCCTTTTGTACCTTTCCCATGTAGACACAAGCTTTCATCCTCCTCTTGTTGGAACACTATGATTTCCTCTTCTTCTTTCGGGGGATGTGAGGGATGGGGAAAATCTCTAGGTATGCTTCCACCAAATTCTTATTAACTGAGCCATATGGTAATGATTCATACCATATGGCTATACACATTCTTAAGGAAATGAAGAGGTGTAGCTTTATCACCTCTAGTCTTACACTGTTGAGCTTAACTGTGTTTTCCATCCTGAGGAATTTGCCAAGGTGTTCATTAGATCTTCAAGCGGGATGGCTAGTAAAATGATTTCGCTTAAACCATATGATCAAGGTCAAGCCAGCCAAAGTTGTTAGTCTCACAAGAAATGTCTCGACCACAGTATTCTTCATGGATAATAGGCCTCCAGAAATCCTCCATTGTATCTTGCATTGGAGGCCTTTCTGCTTCTGTTTCTTGTTCAACTGTCTGATCAATTCTTTAATCTGTCATGGTTGCTTTTTCTGCTCTGTTTACTTTCCTTAAGCTCCTCAGTGTTCTTTCCAATTAAGAATCTACAGGAAACATATCTGATTTTGGCTTCCTATGCATTAATTAACCTCTTGAAATGAAAACATATTGAGATTAATTGGAAACAGTGGTATCACACATCATATATCCTTTAACCTCTCTAAAAGATCAATAGCTTATGCAGCCACTACTATCAAAACTGTTTTTGTGCATTTCTTTTATAAAATACAAAAAAATGTCCAAATTAGCATTTCTCTCTTTTGTCAGAATATTGATTGATTCAAATCCTTTCAATCCTCAAAGAACGACGCCATAAAACTTGTTTTTTTGTGAAGATATAGAATAAACCACTCAAATTAGCACTTATACAGAACCTTATATCCTTCGTGATCTAAGGCCAAAGTTGAATAGTTGTTTGAAAATGAATAAAACTGATTTTATGTTCTGGAATTAATAATGGGTTTAGTCTATAGCACTGCAAGTGCACAGGTCATACAAGTAGTAAAAATTAGATAAGTCCGTATATCATTCCTACGTAAATCGATGCATCGCTTTGAATCAACTACCTTAACTACCAAGATCCACAACATTCCAACCTCCTTATTATAGGTTGAAAAATTGGAATTTGAAAGACAAGATAATCCTATATTATATTCATCTAATTAAAATAAAATTTTAATTGAACTAACAAATAAACTAGACTGAATCAAATCTCTGCTAGAAATTAACACTGAGATGAAATTGTTGTGGAACAATCAATTTCTATATTTTAATTCATTGATTCTTTCTATTTTTATTTTTGGATCTGGATTTGTCAAAGGTGCCTAATAATGCAGCTTGGATTTCTCCGTTATTCACTAATTAGAGGTCCCTTCTTCTTTAAAAGCAAAGGATCTAATCAGTTACTTGTATTCAAAATACTCTTTATAAGATCTGGGTATTTTTCTTTCAATACTTCGCACTCCATTTCTAAGACTGTATATTTCGCGATCCCAAGTCTGGATCATTGCAAAACTTCTACAAAATGGTTGATGACTCATCCTTTAGATCTGATGGATTTTTCCTTCTCCTTCATTAGATCTCAGCTAACACAAGGTCAAGATCTATCCAACAGATTAAGGTGAAATCTCTAATGAGTTAAATTGATAAATAATTCGCTTCAACCTCAACCATGAGTGAATTGGAAATCTATCAAAATGAACTCTTAGAGCTCCTTAGTTCTTCAATGATAGTCTAACATACGCACAAGATAAATGTTCCGAGCTCTCAGGAATCTCCATCTCTATGTCACTCAAAGGGCTTCCTGGAAATCAAAGCATGAAGCAATTCTTGAGATGGTATTCGGTACTACTATTGGGAACAACTCAATTCACAAACAACATCAATCAAATAAATCAAAATCCCAATTTCAGGAAATTCTTTCCAATTCAAGCGCAAGATCAGAATTCAATGTGCCAGGTCCATTCTAATGAAAGTTGTGCTTCTCAATCATAGAATCGCAATCGATAATGGAGTATTGATCAAGAACATCCACTGTAACTATAATTCATTGGAAGAAACGAATTCCAAAAATTGTCTGAACTTCATTGATTCCAAGTCATAATTGGAAAAGAGAATGAAAAATTAAATCCAGCTTCTACATTCTAACAGACACTGGGTTCGTGATCCATAAAAGAAAAAGAAAAGTCTATTCTAAAATATACAAAGGAGTCTTCCGTCCTCCGCGCACAATGGGCTCTCGGTAAAAAGGAAAGCTACTTTACTAAAACCGTGGTACGCCATTTACAACTTCTTCGTAAATTAGGGCCTCGATTCAAGGCCCGGTGGATTTCCCTAAAATAAATGACCCAACTCTCTGTTTAGGTTGCTACCTGAGAACGGTGTCATGACATGAAATCCTGGTCTGGTCTGTCAAGTCTATCATGACCTCATTTTTTACTTACAACAGTTTCCCATCAATTCATCTTCTTTTCCTCCTGTCACCTAGAAAGTGTGTCTTAATTCCAGTAGTGGCCCTTCTTACTTTGTTTGCCACAATGGCTCAAACTTAGTCTGAATATAGTTTTAACTGTTTTAAATTTCATTTTGTCGCACATGAATTCCGGGTCGCGACCTCGATTGGTGTCCTCAGCTTACATTTTTATCTCAACATCAATTTTGTTGCTACCAACACAAAGTCAGGTCAGACTGGTCCGTGTCGCGACATGATGGTGGCTCTTCTTACCTATGCTCACACCCTAGTTGCTTAAAATGTAGTCGCGACATACACTGGTCACACTCGATTGGAGTCTCCAACTTATATTTTTGTCGCAAACCTTTTAAATTTACCGGGTAGAGACCTTTGTGTTTAGTCATCGCCATTCATAGTTGCAACTCAATTATCCGTTGCAACCTTCAGAGTTGTTCCTCTTCTGTCGCGAATTTAATGGTGTCGCGATATGAAATCCTTCCTTGAAGCCCTTTCTGGTCTCAAGAATCCTCTTTATCGCAACAGCTTTTCATTCAATAGAGTATGTGACTTCCCGGGTCGCGACCCGATTCTCTCACGCTGACCACCTTGGCCATTGAATTGCTTTCACTTATGATCCTTGCTGGAATTTTCATTTCTACTATAAATTTCTACAAAATATAAATTTGGTAAATAGTACATATTTCTGCATAAAAACAAGCAATTACATTGTAATAAAAATCATAAAAATTGACTAAAAATTCAGTGAGTTTTTTACTCATCACTAACTTGGTCAATTGTGTAGTTTTAATGACCCAAACTCGAAATATGCTTCCTCTGTTAATGTGTAACCAACCACAAAATCCATGGTGATTCGTCCCATTTCTACTCCGATATTCTGATAGGCTGCAATAATCTCGAAGGAACTTGATGCTCTACCTTCACTTTTTGACACACTAAACACTTGGTCACAAATTCTTAAACATCTCTTTTCATTCCGGACCACGAGTACGAAACCCTTAAATCTTGATACATCTTTATGCTACTTGGATGCATAGCAAAAGATCCACTGTGCGCCTCTTCTAGAATGGCTTTCTTCACTCACTATCATCAAGTACACAAACCCAATCTTTATAATATAAAACCCCATCTTCATTCTCAGTAAACTCAGTTTCTTTACCATTTCCAATCTGACTTATTATGGAAGCAATTTTCTCATCTTTCTTTCGTGCCCCTAGCACTCGATTCAACAAATTCGGTCTCGCTATCAATTCTGCCCATACTGTACCATCGTCTGTCAATGACAATTTAGTATTCAACGCTCGAATGCACTATCTTTCTACTCAAAGCCGCCCACTACATTGGCCTTTTTTGAGTGATAGTCAATCAAGCAATCATAGTCTTTTATAAATTCCATCCATCTACGTTGTCTCAAGTTAAGCTCTTGTTGTGAGGGCAAATACTTAAGACTCTTATGATCGGTGTAGATGAAACATTTTTCCCTGTAAAGGTAATGTCTCCATATTTTCAACACAAACACAATTGCAGCCAATTCCAAATCATGCGTAGGGTAGTTCTTTTCATGCAACTTCAATTGTCTTGAAGCATAAGCTACCACTTGACCCTCTTTCATAAGGACACATCCAAGTCCGTTTAACGACGCATCGCTAAATATCACATATTCTTTACCGCAGGTCGGCTGAGTAAGAACTGTGCCTCTGGCCAAGAACGCCATCCTTATCAAAACTTACTGCACTTTTCACTCCACTCAAACTTTAAGCATTTTCTCGAGCACCATTACCGAGGCCGCAATCATCAAAAACCCCTTAACGAACCTTCTGTTGTAACATGCCAATCCCAGGAAACTACACACTTCTGTGACATTTCTCGGTGGTTTCCATTCAATGATCACCTCTATCTTCCTTGGATCCACTCAAATTCCTTCTTCTGATACAAGGTGTCCAAGAAAGGACACTTCATTCAACCAAAACTCACACTTGCTCAATTTCGCATATAACTGCTCTTTTCTCAAAGTCTCTAACACTACCCGAAGGTGTGTGTCGTGATTTTCCCAATCTTTTGAATACACAAGAATGTCGTCTATGAACACTACGACAAACTAATCCACATAAGATCAGAAAACATGATTCATTAGGTCCATGAAAGCTGCTGGAACATTTGTCAACCTAAACAGTATTACAAGGAACTCATAATGTCCATACCACGTTCTGAACGCCGTCTTATCCACATCCCCAGACCCTTAATCCTCACCACGATGTCGTATCATAAGTCAATCTTCACAAGACACTTCAGACCTTTCAATTGGCCTTCGAACAAGTCATCAACTCGGTAATCTGATACTCGTTTTTCATCACATCTGCCTCGGGCCTGCTCAGAATCAACACACACAATCTAAGCGCATTTCATCTTTCTTCTGACAAAGAGCAATCGGAGCTCCCCATGGTGATACACTCGGACGAATAAATCCTTTCTAACAGTTCTTGCAATTGTAATTTCAATTCTTTTAACTCCACTCGAGCCATTCGATACGGTAATGATGTCAGAGCGGCACTCCTAAATAATGTCAATTGCGAACCCACCCTCTCTCGTGGAGGCAATCCCGACAACTCCTCCGGAAACACATCCGGATAGTCACTAACTATAGGGATGTCTAATAAACTAGGCTCCACCTTTTTCGTATCTATCACATACGTCAAGTAAGCTTCGCACCCTTTTCAAACCATCTTTCTAGCATTAGCGACGGATATCACATTAGAGAGGTGGTTCGACCTCTCGCCGATAGAAGTCACTCGCCACTCCTGTCCTGGGCCACTTCATTCTACAATCAACTACCACTTGGTGTCGGGACAACCAATCCATCCCCAATATCACATCAAACTCTCTAAATGATAACTCGATCAAGTCTCCTGGAAACTCATACTCTTGTATTTTGATGGGGCAATCTCTATACACCTTATTCACCATAACACTATGTTCGAGCGGGTTCGACACCAAGATGTCATACTCACGATCTCGCACTACCCAAGTTGGGTATGTCAAGACACACATATGGAATGGGTTGACCCCTGGTCTATCAATGCATGCACAATAGTATCAAAGATAGTAAAATTCACCGACTATCACATTCAGTGGCATCGTATTCTATCAAGATCGTGATATGCTCTCGCTGAGCATGTGCATCCCGTCTACCACAAGCTGAGTCACTTGCCTCGTAATCACTAGATGCAACACTCTTTGGCTGGGCCTCTCTATCGCTGAACTTATACCCGGTCCAGCAGATGTGAAGGAACCCAGCTCTAGGGACAATCTTATCTTGTGCTCATTGATCCATTAACTCAAACAAGCACTCCGTCAATTTCCAACACTCTCCTATGTCTCCTCCCACAATGTGTGCAAAAGCGAGAAACTCGGGTCCTCAAGAACTCTCCCGGTGCACTAGCAACCGACGTGCTCTAGAATAGTCTTACCAGGTAGCTTGAGCCGATCCTCGTGTCGTAGGGCCGACAGAACCCGTGGTCCTCTGAATCTCTAATGTTGTTGTTGATGTGAATTTGACTGACTGGGCTTTTT
Organism: Tetrastigma voinierianum; assembly: GCA_016808115.1. Lineage (NCBI taxonomy): Eukaryota > Viridiplantae > Streptophyta > Magnoliopsida > Vitales > Vitaceae > Tetrastigma > Tetrastigma voinierianum. The sequence goes on along the minus strand of JAEQBH010004256.1, from coordinate 129,511 downwards.
CTTACCCTATATTCTTTCTTTTCTTTCATTTTCCTCTTTCTTCACTTGATTGAGCAAGTATGCTCCCGAGATACTAGTAACCGAAGAAGAAAAATGTCATAAGTTTGAAGATGGTCTCAGTGACCATATCCAAGCCCATGTCACAAGAAGTACTTTTCTCCACCCACCCGACATGGTCCAAATCAGATTCGAGGCTGCGAATTCATTTATTAAAACATATTTCATTTGACATTAAAACCCCTTTAAAAAAAAATTGCGGAAGTTGCCAATCAAGCTTGGGTAGGCTTATACACTTACATTTAACCAAAATATATTTATACGAAGGCATTCCATGCCCATTCAAATAATATACAAAATCTCGCTTTCTGTAGCTTAACTCTTTTTTGACACAAAACATCAATTTGCTCAAAAATATGATGGATGGCATAAGCATGAGTATAGCATAGTTGGGGTTTTACCTCAGCCTTCTGATAATCTGGCGCTTCCTGATCTTTAGGGTCCCACTGGCACCTACTGATACCGTGACATTGGTAAAATAATACTAAGCATTTTCATGCTTAGTGGTTCTAGTGGAAATTTTCTCTCATTTCATTTTAAATCGAACATGCAATATTTATAAAATAATTCTTTTTAAAGAACATTGAACGATCAATAACATCAGATCTATTTTTTTTTTTCAATAAATCAATTACACCATTTGGCTATCTCGTCTATTATTATGCACTAAATCATTCAAATCACAAATCGTACACTTTTCAATCTCATTATCATTCTGCATTTTAGCCCTTATCGAATTCAACCTATGATTTCGTGCAATGTGATAACGAATCATCGCACGGTCCCGCTTAGGCTACAGCCGCATAGATATATGATATACACTACCGACATCAACCCGCTGGGCTACGGATCTGATGCCACAATAGCATGTTGACTGACTGTTATTAGATAATATCAATTTATCCTTAACTTTGAATTTAACAGTTTAACATTCTGCTGGAGTATCTAAATTATTTTAGGAAAATATAGTAGGTAGTATTTTTTATACAGCAAATCATTTCAATATCAAAGTAATTTTCATGTCATTCATTTCGTAATCAATCAATTTTCAAATTTCTAACTTAATTAACTGCACTTATTTGCCAATTCTATTTGCATCAAATCAATTTAAAAACAATTCAATATGCACCAAACATTTTGGAGATAGCGATTCGAAAAAATGAGAGAAAGGTGTAGAACAAACCAAAAGCTTTTGTACTTTGATCCAACTTGAATCTCATCCAGTTCGGGTTTTCCTCTCGTCACCCTATTCCAACATAATTAATAACAATATTATTCAGTAAAGCAAGCCGCGCCTTCTTGCAAAGGTGATTGAGCGAATATTTGGATCTAATATCGATTTTAATCTGAAGAATAAATATGGCAAGACAGGTTCTTGATATTGCGGTTTCCCAAACTTTAATCCATCACATAACCAAAATACTGGCAATATAGCCCCGCCTTATAATCCTTTCCAACAGTATTCTTGGATCAACTAAACCATCCCCAAAGGAAGATTAAGTCAAAACCTCTAGAACAAATACACTGAATTAATCATATGCAAGGACCGTTATTTTCATGATAATATTTAGACTTTATTACCCAAAATTATTCAAACGGTCTTCAAAATTAGAACTTGTTTAACTTATATATCCAATGATATTTCTGAAAATTTTCAATTTAAAATTCCTTCTAAGGCCCTCAACCATAACACAAACAGGCAAACATGTTGTTTTTTTCGGGACAGTAATACCTGAATGTAAATACCAAAACAAATCCTAATGTTAGTCTAAAATTAACTTCAAACATTGATTTGATTATTAGCTTAGACCAAGGCCTTAACCCCTGCCACCCAAAATCATATTATAAACCAATTGGTACAGCTTAACTTTAACATCTAGATCACTCAAATTTGCAAATAGAATTCATATTATAGTCTAATTTTTGACATTTTCTGAACTTTAAGTATAAATGAATATACTTCCCTTAAGTAAATTATTCTCCAGAATTATAGTCATTCCAGAATTTGAATCACTCAAATTGGATGATTGAAACTTCATTTTAGATGGCCAAAATATGTTGATAGAATCCATCCCAAAATAGTGGCATAAATTCGGTAAGAGCTACTCCGCACAACTTGCCTTTGCTTCATTTTGGGAGCCTTATTGCTGCAATTTGATCCTATTACCTTATATAAATTTTTACATCATTCCTAGTGTCTACCAATTGGAATCATCATTTGGTTGATTATAACTTAATTCCATATTGTAAAACAAAAAATGTGGTTTTCTACAAATTTTTGATGTGTTTTCAAAACTGAAACATTTCCCTATTTACAAACACTCCTCCAAACTTATCCAAACTAATACCAAAACCTGATTTATAATCAACATGAAAGACCTTTGTCCACATTTAGTTATCCCCAACCCAAACACAAGAGAAAAGTGCTTAGTTTTTGAAGCACTTTTGAATCTCTGATTCAACAATTGCCTTCCTTCTTCTTCTTCTCGATCACTGAAACCATAACGGGAAGATCTCCCACTGTTCTCATTTTCTAACCCTGCAATTTCTTTCTTTCCCTGCTCAAGAACGAAAATGCACAAATGCCTTATCTTAGACCCTAGATACAGATCTGAATCTACTTGAATATTAAGGCCTGTTGGTTTCCTATTCTTCGCTTTCAAAACAAGTCCCATTTCATTTTTTGACATTTAAGTCTTCTATTTCACTTCATTTAACTTTCACATTAGCATTTAAACTTATTCTATTTTTAGGTCCATTTATAAATTTAATTTATCTTACACTGGGTAAATTCGAGTTTGTGTACTTCTTTTTTTGTTCTTAGGATTTAAATCTAAAAAAATTTCCATTTATTTTATTTTATACCCTAAACACATAATAATAAAAAGCATCATAAAATATTTAGGCATGAAGCATAAATGGGGATGAAATGGGGAACAAAAATGATGTGGGCTCGGGAACTAAGGGAGCAATGAATGTAGCTGCGTATTTCAAGGCTTGGGAACTTCACAGTTCAAGTTCCTGCTTAGGAATGGGGCTGCGCTTAAAATCAGCAAATAGGGTTGCACTTAACCCTGCAAAAATTCCTACTAAAGTAGGTCGATCACGAAAAATGTCGCCGCGAAATTTATTTAATTTTCACAGTAAATGTCCTCGCGAAAGTTTCGTTCAGAAATTTCGCAAGGTTTCATAAATTTGCAAACTTTACAGTAAATTAACTTGATTTTGGCTAAGTGATACCGTAACACCCCGAAATATACCTTAGTTGTTTTCAACATGTTTAGGGTATTTTGTGATATAAATTGAAAATTTTCGTGAAATTTTAATTCGAAAATATGGAAAGTTAGAAACCAAAATTTTATACAACTAAAGGACAAAATCGTAAATTGTCCAAAAAGGGGTATTAAAGACATGGGTTAATATAATTAGAGGCCAAAGTATAAATAATAAGATTTGTAATGTATTCATGGGAAGTTGGAGGCTTAAAGCTAATTAATTAAAACTTTATTATGTATTCTAGGAGACCAAAATGCATTAATTTGGTCTCCAAACAAGAGGTCTACTGAAGGAGAGGAAAAGGAAGGACAAGAGAAAGCAAGAAGTATAAGGAGGAAGAACAAGCAAAGGTATGAAACTAATTAAGTATGGATGCTTGACTTTGGTATGAATTTGTATGGATTTGGTGGATTGCTAGGTTTCATTTGGCCATTAATTTGTTCCTTTTTTCTAGGCTTGTTGCCAAACAATTTAACTATGATTTAAGTAAAGTTTAATGGAGTCTTGTGATGATAAGGAGTAGATATGGAATCCTTCACACCTATAGTTTTGTAGAATTGGGTGAATTTTGGTATGAACTTGTGATTCTTTTGCAAATTAAAAGTATTTGTGGAGTTGTTGGGAGGGATTCCATGTTAGTTTTATTTAAGATGCATTATGAGTGATCATGGATGAAAAGTGCATGAAAAGGGGAGAAAATACCCATTCTGGGCATTTTCGTGAAGTGTACCGCACACCTTGGAGCTTGTACCCGTACACTTTCGGTTCCTCGGTCATTTTTGGCCAAAGTGTACCAGATGACATTAAGGTGTACTCCAGACACCCTGCTCCGGTTTTCCTATTCGACCGGGCCAGATTTCGCCATAACTTGCTCATTTATTATCTGATTTGAGTGATTCAAGTGGCCAATTAAAATATATTTCAAGGAGAACCAAACATAATCTAATAGGTACCTCCAAATTCTGATTTTAGATAGCCCAAAAATTCACTCAAAGTGGGGCTATGTGCAAGCCCATTTCCTGTGATCGCTGATTCAGAGTAGTCCGAGTTGTTCGGACGTATCCTCGAGTTTCTGGGTGTCTCGACTGGGTGATTCCAGTTGGAATAGAACCCTTAGCACCTTAGCTTTGAATGAGTACAAAGAGATATTTCCAAATATGAAGTTAAGACCCCGGAAAAGTGAGTATTTCAAACTGTCCCTCGGGTAAAATCGGGATAAATGATCTGCTGGCATGAAAATGCCATAATTCTAGTTCGATGATCCGATCGGAGTGGATTCCACCTCGGCAAAGTAGATTCATGAAGAATAAGAATACATGAATAAGGTGTGATTACATACACATCATACTTCACTCCGTATATGAAATAATGACCAGCATGAAACATACATTTGGGGGCTAAGAATGCTCTTATTATAAAATAGTAAGTTACTGAACTCATATAATTATAAAAATGCCTAAGACCAGTTATTAAATGACACTAAGACTCCTATTCCGATTAGTACTTCTAGATCCCGTTAGTGCCCTAAGACTCCCGATTAGCAATTTCCTAAGACTTCGATTAGTACACGCACCTCGTTTCGATTAGTACTTCTAAGATTTTGTTATGTTACTTAAGACTCTTGTCCTATATGCTACTATGACTTCGTCCCGATTAGTGCTATGGCACTCTCGCTCAGATATTGAACCCGTTTGTGCTACGGCACTTCCAGATCGTATAGTATCTTGGATACTTATTGTGTCGTGTCTTACGATTTTATTAGTATCGGTTTCTTAGCTTATTCACATAATTATATGATAATAACCTCGAATAATGAATAAGAGGACATGAAGGTGTATTTCCTGCTCGATTCTGTAATTACTGGGGTATTTCGAATATGAGTAAGCTCAGAATCCTAATGGAGACCCGAATAAATATAAGTCCTGTAATATAGTATAAATCCAGTAGTACCTACGGGTACTTCCGTACAATGAACTTGTGTAGTACCCATGCATTTATATATATCAAAGTATAAGTAATTTTGTATAACCATGAGATGAATGCATGCAAATTCTGATATCTATTATTGTTATATGCTTATTATAATCGTGTACATGCGCATATTATATATGTTTCCACTAAGCTTAAAGCTTAAGCACGGGGTTTTAACTGCAAAGAAGAGAAGACTGTCCGAGAACTTCCGCATTCTTCGTGGCCAACACACGAGTAGGATTCATCACCGTAGGTCTCGCAGACTCCGATCAAGAATTGTAAATGTATAGTTTTGAATATGTAATGGGACTCGCATCAGATATGTGTGTGATACTGTAAACACCACTACGGTGGTAGTTTTATTTTGGACTTTTGCATATGATGTTGATATATTATGAGACTTAGATATACCAATGTCAAATTAAGCAGGTAAAGAGTCCCAGTATATGTTCTCGCGTCCCGGAAACCGGTTCCTGGACCACCACCGGTCGGGTCGGGCCGAATCTGGCAGACATAATCGGACCCTACTTTAAAATTAACACAACCCTGCAAAAACAAACATAGGAAAATTCAAATAAAAAGTAGGATAATAAAAAGAAGCTATGATTAAGATTAAATTAAGGAACGGTAAATTGAAGGAAAATTTTGAATAAAGCAAAAGAAAAAGAAATAAAAATAAAATAAAATAAAAGATCAAACAAAAAGAAATAGACTTTGCAATCTCAAGGGAGATTGGGTCCACCCAACCCAATTTCTCAAGCCTTGTCTGGTGGTGTTGGAGGAACTGGTGAAGCTACTGGGGTGATTGGTGGGGTTGATAATTCTTCATCAACGTTTCCGAGCACAATGTTTCTAATACTAGTGCCAATTAGAAAACTTCCTCTCGACCTTCTTCCTCCTGGATTGCATGCTTGTCGCTTAAATGAAATATGTTGAGCTCTAGTGCCATATTGCCAAATGTGAGCTGCATGACCCCATTCCGACAATCGATGATGGCATTTGATGTGACCAAAAATGGTCTCCTAAGTATGATGGGCACATAATTGACCCCAACTACCACTGGCTCGATATCAAGAACAACGAAGTCTATTGGATAATAGAACTTATCCACCTTCACCAAAAAACATCTTCAACTATATTTTAGGAATTTTCACCGATCTATTTGCCAAAGATAAGGTGTGATATATATGTTAATCCTCCCGCTCTAATCGCTTATGATTCAAGTAGTGTAACAGTTTCAGCACTGCCCCAAATCCAATAATGTTTTTCTACATAGTTCCCCCAATGTTCAATAAAATGGTAGGAGACCCTGGATCCTTGTATTTCATCGGGCCCAAGACCGATGATGGAGCTACCAAGTATGTCAAGAAAGTTGTCTTATTCATTCAACTTCTTTACAAAGGCACAAGTCTTTGTAATTTCGCATATGTCGAGACCGCTGATCATGAAGCTTAGAAGATGGATATTAACTTTCACCGCCTCAAAGACTTCAAAAATCTCACTGCTTCACCCTTTTGCCTCCGAGTGCTTGAGGAAAAGGTGGAGGCATGTTCTTTTCATCACATCTCTTTGATCACTATTCTTCTAAGTTCTCTTTATTGTTTTGGTCGCATCTAGTGGCTTAGGTATTGGTTTGACACTTTACCACTCTCGAGTGATAATGGCTTTCAATCTCATCCATCTTGGGAGCAAATTTTCACCTGCATTAATTACCCTCGGTGAATCCTTTGGTTCTCATGGTCTAGGGAAGGAAATTCTCCCTTCCTACACTTGTCGACGTGGGCCTTGAGATGGAGTACTACAGGTTGTCTATTTTCTGAGCAATGTCATTTTGGAGCCCATCTATCCTTTTGTTCATAGTGCTTTCCACGGTATCAATTCTCTGATTTAACTGCACGTTGACTGCTTTCTACTCTTCCACAAAATCATCTCGCTCACTTCTAAGGTTCAGGATGGCTTGTTCCATTGGAGAGATTGATTGTGGTTGAGGTGGCTGAGAAGTTGAAGCATACTGTGGAGGAGCAAGAGGTGCATACTATGGAGGTTTTGGCTTCTAGGAGAAGTTTGGGTGATTTCTCTAACTAGGGTTGTAATGTTGCCATATGGTGCATTAGTTGATGGTTTGAATTGACCAACAACATTCGCTTGTTCCACTAACATCTCTCCCATTGATGGAATAGTTGGACATTGTTCTCCTGTATGTTCGGATCGGCAAATGAAGCAGCGCCTATTTGGCATAGAATCTCAAACATCTACACTTCATGTTGGTTTCTCATTTCCAGCTCTTCCAACCTTCTAGTTAAGGTTGAAACTTTAGCTTTCATGTCCTTGTCCCCTCCGCACATAGCACATGCCACCCTCAGACCGGGCCGAGGTCTCATCCTTTCCATCTCCCCTTGGGTTAGACTCATCCAACCGATGTCAAATTACATAACCCGTAGTAATCCAAAGCTTCCTCTGGATATTTGCTCAAGAAGTCTCCTCCACACATAGTCTCTAGCAATTGCTTCATGGCAGGCGAAATACCACCATAAAAATAGCTAATCAATAGCCATGTATCAAACCCATGGTGAGGACAAGCATTGAGTGCTTCCATATATCTCTCCCAACATGCATAGAATTTTTCATTCTCATTAGCTAAGAAGGTGGAAATCTGCCTTTTCAAACTGTTTGTTCTGTGAGTAGAGAAGAATTTCTTTAAAAATTCAGCCTTCATCTCAGTCCGGTTTCGAATGCTCCTTGGCCTCAGGGAGTTGAGCCAAAATTTTGCTTTATCCTTCAATATGAAAGGAAAAGCTTAAGCATCATTAAATCCATAGTGGCGGTCTCCTCCTTGAAGGTGTTGCAGACCTCTTCGAACTCTCTCACGTGTGAATAAGGGTTCTCACTCTCCATGCCATGAAAAGTGGGAAGGAGTGGCATAAGGTAAGGCCTAATAACCATTTGCTCAGTTGAAGGCACTATGCAGGAGGGTGCACTCATCGAGGAGGGTGTATGTGGTCCCTCATGGATCTAAATGCATTAGGATTCCTTTCCACTCCTTGCTGACTTTGTTATTGTTCAGGTGGAGGTTCCATTGGGTTTAAATTCAGGCCCAATTCATAATCTGATTCCTAGGGAATACTAACTTTAACTAATCATTTTCCGGGTTCCTAAACCAATCGGAACATAAACTCTACATGAAAATAGACAACACCAAAGAAACAAAAACAATTCTACCAAAAAGGGTTAATGTTAGCTAAAAATAAATAAAATATATATAAATAGAGAAATGAAATTAAGTAACCTAGTAGTAAACTGCTAGAAAGAATGAAAAGAGAAAAGAAATTCACCATAACTTATGTTGAGGATCACAAGTGTTCAGCACATTGTCATTTGCACTAAGGCACCATCATTTAACGCGCCATTTGATTCGTGAGTCTCGCAGGGTATTCTAAATCAACAAAATTTATAACCTTAATACCTCATACCATCGTAGCATTGCTACTACTATAGTATAGCGGTTTCAGGATCGTCCATGGAGGGGTTTTCTTTTATAGAAATGACTAATAATCGAGGTTTAGCACTCAGTGGTTGTAGTTTCGGATATTGGGGTTGTGATAAAAAGGGGTTGGTTTTAATGGTTATCACTGAAAATAAAAATAGATTAGAATGTGGAAAAATATCCATTGAAGTATCAGGACACTAGGTTTAGGTTCTTTAGGCAAATAAGGGGGTTTTCGAGTTCCTTACCTGCATTGGGAGATAATATATAGCGGCCCCTAAACCTGATCTTCATTAGCAGAAAACTTACCTCGTAACATATCTTTGAAATGGCATTCATTGCCCATTAATGCTCTCAACAAGGAAAACAAACGCCTCTCGACGCACTCCAATGACTCATAAATGATAACTAACGAACATCACTGGATCTAGCATTAAGCATCTAATGAGCCCTAAAAGCTTACCAAATATTAACCATTCAAGGTGATTCGAAGGAATCAAAACCTAAAGTTGAAGGGAAGAACAATAATGACAGTGAATACCTGCGTGAAAAACATGGAAACCCTTAGTTTTCCTTAAAATCCTTCACCCAATGGCCTTCTACTTCAAGGAGGAAGGGGTTTTAGCCACTCATCGTCTAAGAAATCATCCTCATAAGGTGTTTGGCCAATGAGAAAGAGAGAAAGAAAATGAGAGAAAATGAGAGAAAACGGGAGCTTGTTCGGCAACCCTCCCAAAACTTCAATAATAAAAAAAAAAGGTACTTACAAATTGTTCTTTTGGGTATTATATACCACCAAAACAATACAAATTACCAAATTGTATAAACTAAACACTATTACATGGGGAGAATTTGGGAAGAAAACAAAAAGAGAGACAAAAAGTAAAAAAGAATGGCAGGTAAATTCGCAGGCAATTTTGTAGTGCGAAAATTTACAGGCTGTGAAAATTTGCGAAATTGGCAAGGGCTTTCTGCAATTCTCTGTTTTTTGCTTCTGGTTCTACAGCTCTAAGTTCTAATTAATTTCTTCATGCTTGAGCTGGATCCCTATCTTCAATATATATAGGCTATGAAAACTACAAAAATTGCCATAAAATTTGATCATAAGCATTGTTAGGTCCTTAACGTGCCAATTGGGTCAATTTGGCTTATTACTATGCAAAAAGTGTTCAAAACCCGGAGTGTTAAGAGTATGGAACAACATTATTTGGGTAGTAATCAGTGGTGAATACAGGGGTCCATTTGAAAGTTATTGCAAATTTTATGGCATTTGACTTGAAAAGAATGTACCTAAAACTCCTCAACAAAATGGTGTAGCAAAGATAATGAACAAAATCATTGAGGAAATGATTAGGTGTATGCTTTATCATTCTAAGTTGCCTAAGTCCTTTTAGGAAAAGGCTATAAGAACATCAATTAACTTGATAAACCTTTCTCCATCAGTTCTTTTAAAAGGTGATATACCTGAAAGAGTGTGGACAAAGAAAATATGACCATTTGAGAGTATTTGGCTATAGAGCATCTGTTCATATCCCCAAAGATGAGAGGTCAAAACTTGATGTCAAGGCCAAACCATGTATTTTCTTGGGGTATGGTCATCAAGAATTTGGGTACATGCTATGGGATCTAATTAGCAAAAAGATTGTCAAAAGCAAAGATGTTGTGTTTCTTGAAAACTAACTTGTTGATGATGGTGACAAGGTTGATAAAGCCAGTTCCTCTGTTGAAATTCCAATTAGAATTGATCTAGTTGTTCCATCTATAATGCATGCTAATCATGGACGAGAGTTACAAGAAGGTGATGGTGTCATTGAAAATGAAGACGACCCTATAATTGATGATGTTAAGCCAATTGAAGAAGTTGATGGAGAACTTCCACTACCACCATAGGAACCACCATTGAGAAGATCTACCAAAGAGCGTTAACCTTCTACAAGATATCTTCCTAATGAATATGTGTGCTTAGTGATGGGGGAGAGCCAGAAACTTACCAAGAAGTCATTTTACATGAGAGTAAGAAAGAGTGGGTTAAAGTCATGCAAGAAGAAGTGAGATTCTTGCTTGAGAACCACACTTATGACTTGGTGAAGTTACCACAAGGAAAGAAAGCTCTCAAAAATAAATGGGTGCACATATTGAAAACTAAAACAATGACTCACAACTCAGGTATAATGCATGATTGGTGTTGAAGGGGTTCAAGTATTGACTTTGAAGAAATCTTCTCTCTAATGGTAAAGATGTCCTCTATTCGTGTTGCTCTTGGTCTTGCCTCTAGCCTGAATTTAGAAGTTGAGCAACTTGATATGAAAACTACATTTCTTCATGGTGATTTGGAATAAAAAATATACATGTAGCAACCTAAAGGGTTTGAAGTAAAAGGAAAAGAAAATCTGTATGTTAAAGAAGAGCTTGTAGACTCGCAAAGCAACTGCAAACGTGAAGTGAGTTAAGTTTGACTTTTCATGATGAGTTTGCGGTACAAATGTAACCACCCATCATTATGTGTTTACTAGAAAGTTCTCTGATGATGATTTTATTATCCTCCTCGTATGTTGATGACATGTTGATTATTAGTCATGATTCTAACAAGATTGACAGGTTGAAGAGAGAGCTTAGCAAGCCTTTTTCCATGAAAGACTTGGGATCGACGAAATAGATACTTGGCATGAAGATCTCCCGTAATAGGAAGAATATGAAGTTTTGGTTATCTAAGAAAACTACATTAAGAAGGTTCATGAAAGATTCAACATGAGCAAGACTAAGGTGAATTTTTGTTCTCCACTCTGCGTGCTACTTAAAGTTTTAGCTCTAAGTACGTCCTAGCAAGTTAGAAAGATATGAAAGAGATTAACAGTTCCTTATGCATATGATGTTGGTAGTTTGATGTATGCTATGGTCTGTACTAGGTTAGACATCACTCATGCAATTAGAGTTGTTAGTAGGTTTCTTATCTTGGGAAGGAGCACTGGGAAACAGTAAAGTGGATACTGAGATATCTTAGAGGCACTTCCATTGTGCGCTTTATGTTTTAGCAAAGGTGAGCCTATACATGGATACAATAACCTAATATGGCACATGATATTGATTGCTACAAAGTAGTTAATTTCGGTTCTTGATGACTTTTAGTGAGTCGCCTGCAATCCAGTTGTAAAATGTGTTGTATCCACCACAAAAGTTGAGCATGCTGGGTTATTACTAAGGGCGCTTTGTGGATGAGAAAATTTTTGGGTGAATTAAATGTAACAAGATAAGTATGTTGTTTACAATGATAGCCAAAGTGTCGTCCACCTCTCCAAGAATTCGATGTTCCATTCAAGATCAAAGCATATTGATGTTAGATATCATTGGATTCGTGATGTGCTTCAGTCAAAGCAATTGTATTTGGAGAAATACATACTAGTGAGAATGGATCAAACATGTTAACTAATTAAGTTTGACTACAGATGGAGCCGAAGTTTGTAGGTCGAGAATCCAGCTTAGTTGCTTCCATGACATGAGGCGGAGGGGGAGATTTGTTGGGTCCTCCCCATGTGGGCATGAACCAAATGGGCATAAGCCCATTGCTTTGAATTAAAATAAAAAAAAAATCAAAAGGGTTGTTGTAGGTGGTCAAACACTAATTTGAAAAAGGAGAGGAGAGGGTTTAGAGAAAGAAAGAAAAGAGGCTAAGGTTTGAATCTTTGGCAAGAAGATTGGAAGACCAAATCTTGTTCATTTTGACTCAAATTTGACGAGATGATTCCCTTGCGGCGCTTTTCAACTATAGCGCTGGATCGCTGGTTGGGTCCACAATACCCATTTGGCCATTTCCCACACCCGGCGAGATTTTTCCTTTTTTGTCTTTTAAGTTATCCCATCATCGCGTGGCGACGTTTGTCAGATTTGCCCAAAGAATGATATTTCGACAAGGTTAAGTTGTTGTGAAATTAGCTTTGTTTACAGAGAATAACTTTTCGCTTTCCACGTAAATTTTTTGTATCTCATTATGGCTTGATTTATTGTTATTTGATTGGTTTTGTTGTTTAATAGTTTGATTGTTAAATCAATTTGGCTAACAAAGAGGATTTGGTAGTCTTTCAAACACTTTTAAATTTTCAGTGTGACTTCGAAATTTTTAATTTTAATCACTAGTATTATTTATTTCATTGATTCACTGAACATTTGAACTTACATGGTCTGTTAAATCCTATTGATTAGGATCTTTTCAGGATGTCATTCAACATAACCCTTATATGGTAACTAAAATATGAAACAATGTGGCTATTCAACTAATGCAAGAGCCATCGATTACCTCATCGTGCCATAGATATAAATGAATACAATAAGATTTGATAGTGTCAAGTTGCTAAGCATATATCAAGGATTTTAAAGATTGCCAAACGCAAGAATAAATTAAGTTCAAGAATATAACATAAACATCATTGTGCATCACTACTAGTTGTTTACGTGAAAGCAACGGCAGAGCTACCTTGAGCCGACGAGGGCAACACTCCCTAAAAATTCTAAGAAAAATATGTTTTCATTTGAGTTTGAACTCATATCCTTTAATTTAGAGCAAAATCTAGTTACCAAAATAGAAACCAATTGATAGTTGCCTTAGGAATCCCCCTTGAAACTAACTTATGCCCCCATGGTTCATTTTTTGGTTCCATCATTACGTGAAAGATAATGAATCTATCATTAAGACGTTTACAAAGTTTATGTATATTATAAATGGCTTTGAAGCCTTAAATAAAATCTATACTAAATCTATCTTAGTGAGGAAACTTCTTAAATAACTTTGAAAGCAATATGAGAAAGTGATAAATGATTAAGAATCTATTGTTAAGGTCCGCAGATTTTGTGAGTGAACTTCAATCCATGGGTAATATCTACATCCAATCTAAATAAATGATGAAGATCCTTAAATCCATACCAAAGGTCCAAAGGCATGGGAGGCAAAGTCACCACCATGCGAGATGATAAGGATGGCACTTAATAGCCTCTCTAGAGAACTAATTATGTCACTCATGACTTACGAAATCATCACAAAGGGTCATTGAGATGTTGAACTCAAGGCATCAGCCATTAAAAATGAACAAAATAAAAAAGAATGAAGAAAACAAACTACATACAAAAAGAATAATCTTATCATTTTAATAAAAATCTAATTTATCAGAAATGAAAGGATGGTGAGACCCATAAAGAAATATATGACAATTGTTAAAGAAATAATTAGAATAGCCAATAAGAAAATGAAATGAAGACACCGATTTATGATAACTCTAAACGTATAAAAAACACATTAAAACTCCACCAAGAACCAAATAAATTCAAATCACTAAACTCTAACAACAATGGTTACTTGATAATAAAAATAACTTTTTCCAAAAAAAGGAAGATAAGACTTGTAAATACTAAGTGGCGTTGGTTTGTTTGTTTATTTATTTTTATTTAATTCTAAATAGAACCCAAAAACTAAAAGTACTAAATCATGTCAAAAGTTGATTATTTATTTTTTAAATATTTTATTTTTATTAAACATGAAAAAGTAAAAAAAATAAAAAATTTCTTTCTATTGAGAAAAAGTTAAATATTTTGAATTTTTTATATTCAACAAAAAATCTATAATGAAGTCGTGAAAAATTAGAAAAACAAACAAAGAAACGAAAACAAATTGTTTTAAGTAAATAGCTAAAAAACAAAACCCTTTTACTAGAATCATTTTGCATAAAGATAGTAAAATAATTAACAAAAATTAATATAAAACGTTGAATATAAAATCTTAGCAATAATATTTATTTTATCTTTCATTTTATTAACGAAAAATTAAAACTTCCAACTAAATTGAAATAGGAATCAGAAACCTGGCTTAGGTGGTAAATAGGTGGAATAAGCATATGAGAGAACCAGGTCAAACATTTGTAAGAATATAATACTGAATAGAAAATGCTAAAATCATCATCGTCAGTTAAAAACAAAATATAGTAGTTTTTTCCCTATACATAAAAAGCTAGCTCACATATATATTTATTTTTAAAACGAGAAATTAGATTAAAATGGACAAATTCAAAAAAATACCTACAAGATTGACCTATTACAAAAAGTAACCTTGAAAATGTCACTTTAAGCAAAAATATTCTTAAAAGTGTAAAGATAAATCCCTAAAATGATAACTAAATCCTTGGCTATTTTGTCCCATCCTCCAAATTATAATTATACTCATAGGGGCATTTTTGTTCAAATAGCAATACATTCAATAAAAGTTGATATAAATCAATTCGCTTAAAAAACCATAAATCGACTTAAATAACATGCAAGCACAAGATAAATAATCTGACTCAAAGTTTCCAGATATTAATAAGATTCATAATATCAGAATACATATAAATTTTAAGCATGCATCAGAGACACCACTACGATTCGATTTGTCAGATGATTCAATAAAACATGCGACGCTTATATGAATCATCCACACATAAGAACGTTCTACAAGACGATTTATATTTAATACAAAAACACATGTCACGTCAAGACAAGGATAAAAACATGAAAAAACCAGATTTAACCCAAATCTACGTAGAAGAACTCTTTTTTTTTTTTACATTTATTCACTTTGTATAATAATATGGTATCATGTTTCACACAAATACATCCCCATTAAGACTCCAAATGTGAGGTTTTAACTATTTGAGTTAAGACTTGTTGATATTAGAAGAACCCTTTATTAAAAAAGAAAATAATAGAAAGAGGCTTACATTTATCCCTTTTAAAATTGAGATAACAAAATTATTTTAATATCATCTCCGTTCTAAACAAAAAGTGGGTTTGAAAAAATAAGTTATTATTAAAATGTAATATTCAAAGTGAATAAAAAAGAATGGAAAAAAAGAGAAAGAAAGAAAGAAAGAAAGAAAGAAGAAGAAGAAGAGTGGATTCAACAAGATGCATAATTTGGACAGGCCACATGAGTAGTTGATTGCTCCTTTCATGGTTTCTCACTTTCTCTGCCTGCTGATTCGGGGGGTTTAAGTATTTGATTCCATATTTATTATTCAATGGAGAAATTGAGGAGAGTGGTGAATAAAATTGCTTACACTGCGCCACTGTCTCGAAACCTCTCTAAACTCTCGCCTCTTCAATGCTCTCTCCTCCCTCTCCTCTTTCTCAGTTCCTCGTTCTACACCATCGCTCTCTCCCTCCGCAACTTACTCTACCGCCACCGCCTTTTTCACCAACACCGGTGAGTTCCACCGCCACCTCCCGCCGTTTAGTTGTGGAGAAAATGCTACAAAAGCTAAATAAAGCAGAGGGAATTAAGGGTACCCTAAAAGAAAAGAACCCACCACTTCGAATTTACATTCTGACCCAGGAAAGCAAAATGCTGCTGAACTGAGGTTACTGTTACTGTTTGGCTCCGGTTGGTTGCTTTTTCTAGCATCCTAAGCCACGGAGAAAACCATTTTTTTTCTCTGATTTTTCCTCAGTTTTCTCCGAAATCCCGCAATCAGCTTGGAATCATGGTGTTTTCTCTTGTTCGGACTGGAGGAAATGGAAACCCTGATTCCACTGAGCATGCTCAATAGTCTTCATTCCACATTAATTGCCTAGAATCCTAGATGCTGCAATCCTGTCTTCATTTATTCCGCCACAAAACTAAAATCTGCGGCATTTGCTTTTTTTGATAATATTTTTTTCTTGATCTTGAAGGTTGCCAAATGCTTCTTTCTGTCTGTGCTATCAGCGTCGGGAATATCACGTGGGGAGGCAATGGAAAGACGCCCATGGTTGAATTCATGGCTCTTTGGATGGCCAATTCTGGAATTTCACCTCTGATTCTTTCTAGGGTATCATTTGCTTTCATTTTCCCTTTTTCTTCATTTGGGGTTTCGATATGATGAGGCTTTTTTTGAATTTCTTTGTTGATCAAGTATTGCTAGTGTGCGTGTAATTGTGTTACATTTTTGGGTAATGTAGAATGGATTGTTGGTTAATTGTTGATGGCATGAACCATTTTATGATTTCTTGAAGAAAAATGTGTTTTCAGCAATGTAATTTTTCATAATAGATCAGGCCAATGCCCCATTGAGGCATTACTTGGAATCATTTCACAATTTTGGTGTATAAGTTTTGAGCAAAATCCTGTGCCTGTTCCATAAAATGGTTGTCTCCAAAAGCCCAAATTTGAAGAATACCACCCAGTTGATTTCCACAAAGGAGTTGGCAATAATGGTCGTATTTTGGTTTGTTTGACTGGAAGGGCTATGCTGGTGGGGATGAAGCTAAGATGCTCCACAGGCGGCTTGTTGGGAGATCTGCTAAGATTGGTATGGGTGCAAACAGGGCAGCCACTGCTGCTCATTTTTTTGAAAGATATGGTTACATGGATCCTGGCCCTGCTACATTTTTGAAGAGGCTTTGTGTTGACCAAACAATGGGAAGTCATCTTGATGTGGATAAAATTGGTGTGGTGGGGATTCTAGATGATGGAATGCAGGTAGTAGTGTCTTTTTGCTTTACTATCCATTCTTGTGTATTTTTGTGCATAGATTAAAGGCAATTGTTGTAAAAGCTTCCCCCACTGGCAGAGTACTCTCAAATCTTTTGGCAGGAAAATTTATGGCCTATGATCTTGTATCTCTTGAGTTTGTTTATTGACAATGTCCCAGAAAACTTTCATGTTATGCCCACATTTTAGTATGAATAGCAGTTCTTGTTTAGTGGGTTGGGCTTGATTGCTCATATATATATATATATATATATATATATATATATATATATATATGCTACACACTACAACTTTGTAATGATAATCTATGGATCATTATGTATGAAAGTCAGCATCGGAGTTGTGGCGTGATCTTGAGGATTGTCATGGTGAATGGTTTGATGCCATGGGAAAACTGTCATTTACTACCACTTGGACCTTTAAGGGAAATCACTGCACTCAGACGAGAGCAGATGCTGGCTGCTAGTCCACATGCAGACTTGGTATGCAAAACTGACCTTTCGCAGTTCTTCCATTTATTTCCTCAACATTATCTTGTTTGTTTTTATGCTTTTTCTGTAGAACTTGTAAAACGACACATGTTTTTTGATCATATGATTCCATTATCACAGAGCAGCTCTTTTATTCATTTGCCTTACATGTTAGCAGATTGGAACATATTAAATACAGAGGACTAAAAAGTTTGTGCCTGTGAATTGTGCAGGTACTTGAACAAAATCTTAAAGATGTTGAATTAATGATGCGTGAAATCAAAGAATCTCTCCCTATTTTCTTCACTAAAATGGCTCCTTCACACTTCTTAGAAATGGGAAACATTGACTCCAAAATGCCTTTGAGATCTCTCTGTGACAAGGTTGTGTTATGTGTTTCTGCAATTGGTTTTGCAAATGCCTTTGTGCAGGCAATTGAGAGGGTATTAACCTTTCCATCTCTTACGTTCGTTTTTCTGATGTCTTCTTGGAGATTTTGGGAAATTTTTATATATATGTTATGTTCTGGTCCAGATGACATTCAACGGTGTCAAACTCTTGGGTTTTCCATTTACCTCTGTATACCTTTATGCTCTTGGGGTCCCCATTGGCCATCCTAACCTTTATATGTGCTTTTCTAATCGGTGGGTAATCTTCTGCAGTTAGGAGCCTTGTATGTGGACCGACTAGACTTCCAGTATTCATCATTTATTTCCTGCCAAGGCACCGATACCTTCCCTTCCTTTGATCTTTGATACTGCTCTGGTAGTCTGGTGCATGATCCTACTTTTATTGGTCATTGCAGAGCATGCAGCAAATGCTGTTTAAAGGGATTTCCAGCACTCTCTTTTTTCTTAAATGTTTAATTAAGTGTTAATCAAATGATTATCATTTTGCTGTTTTCATTCAATCTAGGATGTTGAGGTGATTAGAATGAGACTCGGAGAACTACAGGACAAGTTTGGTCAGTCATATGTTGTTACAGAAAAGGTGAGTTCATTTTTATGTAGGTTTGAAAAATTCTGTTTAGAATTGTTCTCAGTTTTTTTTTTTTTTAGTTTTTTCATATCCTTCTTTTATGTGCATATGGCCTTGGATATGCAATTTTAGAGTTCATGGAGTCATACTCTTAGGGGCTATGTCTACTCTCTCAGCCATATGAGGATAATATGGAAACGGTTTCATTTCTCTTCAGCTAGATGACCAATTTCAATTTTTATCTTCAATTAGATAACCAACTTAGCTCTTTGCATTTTATTTTGGAGCGCCATAAATGTGAACTGAACAAGCTAAAATTTTGCAAACCAAAGGGCATGGAAATTCTTTGGTTATGATTATTTTTTTTTATTGATAAAAAGCAATTATATTGATAAAAAAAGAACCAAAAGGTTCCAAGAAGTACATTGGAAGTATACAAGAGGGAACAAGATGGGGAACAAAAAACAGCAGGAAAAACTGCTACAAAAAAACCTACAAGCCCGAGCTGACAACTGACAACTGGCAACCTTACCTACAACCCAACCAGATCAAAAAAATCCAACAAAGAATTCGTGTTATCAACACTATATAAGTTTGCCCAAGACCATAAATTGCTCAAGAAGATGACTGAACCGAGATAACCCTATTCTCAAACGCCACCCTATTTCTTTCCTACCACAAAGTCCAAAATAAACACAACAGGGCTGCCAACCAAATGTTTTTGCATTTTTTACCCACTAGTGCTCCTTGCCAGGAAAGAAGAGTTTGAATAACAGAACTTGGGAAAATCCAACTTGTCCCAACTATTGACAAAAGGAGATCCTAAAGCATCCTAGCCTTCTTACAATGAACAAGCAAGTGGTCTATAGTCTCCTTGTCCTCTTCGCAAAGAAAACATCTATTGGCGAGAGCTCTCCCTCGACTTTTAAGCTGATCCAACGTGAGCACTTTACCCCAAGAAGCCTCCCAAGCGATAAGGCCTATTTTGGGAGGGATGACTAGATTCCAAATTGAGTGGGACGGAAAAGCCACATCATGTGACAAATCTAACACCCTATACATAAGCTTCACAAAGAAAGCTCCGTTCCTAGAGCCTACAAAGAATTTCATCTCAATATACCCATTCTTATCTACAAAGGGGCTTATAAAACCTTCCACCTCCCACGTCAGTCATTAAAAAAGACCTTAGAAAAATTGAATACAAGCCCCCTTCCTCCCTGTTGTGATCCCACACCTCCGCCGCCTTAGCATCTTTACGGGCTGCTAGATTAAATAAAGTAAGGTAAGCAAGACACAACACCTCCTCGCCATACCAAACGTCCTTCCAAAAACTAACTCTACTCCCATCACCTAAAGAAACATATGCATTTTCTGAGTAACAAAGGGCTATTCTTTTAGTTTCCTTTTTGAATAACCTTACTCCAAAGCCACCCCTAATGTCTCTAGAAAACCAACCCCTAGAGTCCTCACCAAATTTGTTGTTGATGACCTTTCTCCAAAGAGAGTTCCTCTCATTGGCGAACTGCCAACACTATTTGTAGAGCAGTGCCTTGTTAAGATTGCAGAATCTTCTCAGGCCTAAACGCCCTTTCTTTTTCGCTGTACAAACTATAGCCTAATTAACAAGATGATGCTTCTTCTTAAGTCTACCTCCTCCCCATAGAAACTCTCTTGAATCTTCTTCAGTCTAGATCCAACTAATTTTGGAATTCGGAAGAGTGATAAAAAATAGATAGGTAAACTAGATAACGTGCTGTGAATACGTGTAAGCCTACCTCCCTTTGAGATAAACTGCGATCATGTGAGGCCAACCTCTCTTTCCCCGAATATATCTTCCACGTAGTCCTACACCTCATCGTTTGTGATTTTAGTCCCAGAGGGAGGCCTAGATAAGAAGTAAGGAAGGAGCCAACTGCCGCCCAGCTTAGCTTGACAAACTCCCCATTGTCCACAAAGCCAAACACAAGATTCACCTTGGCTGAGGTTAATTCTCACCACAAAGCCTCAAACTACACCAACCAACTCATAAATTTATCGGGCCTTGCCGGGCATCACAAAACATGAGGCCATCATCGACATAGAGCAAGTGAGAGATGATCAACTCCTTCCCTCCCCTATATGCAATCTTACATCCAAAGAGGTATTTTCCTTCCACAGCATGTGTCAATAAACAGCTAAACGCCTCCATACCAATCACAAAAAGATAGGGGAAAAGGGGGTCCCTTTTCTCAAACCCCTCGAGTTTCGAAAGCACCCTGTCGGAGAGCCATTAACTAGGACTGAAAAAGAAGCTGTGGACACACACCACTGTATCCAGTTCACCTAGCGCTTGCCAAAACCCATTCTTTCCATAACTTGGAATGTGTTCCTCCTAATGGTCGAGGCTTTTCTCAATGTCCAAATCTTGCAACCAGGCCACTCTCCTTCCTTCTAAGAATTGAATCCACAACCTTGTTGGCTATCAGTATAACATCCAAGATCTGTCTTCCCTCAACGAAGGCAGACTAAAATTGAGAGATGATCTGACCCATAACCCTCTCTATCCTATTAGCCAACAATTTTGTCAGAATCTTATATAAACCTCCCACTAAGCTGATAGGTCTTAAATTCTTGAGGTCCTCGACATTCTTTTTTTTTTGGGAATCAAGACAATATAATTAGCGTTAAGACTTCTAACAAATATGCCTTGCTCGTAAGACTCCTTTAAGAAGCCCAAAACCTCGTCCTTTACAAAGTTCCAATTGAAGGACTAGAAAGCTAGGGGGAAGCTGTTTGGCCCATGAGCTTTATCCCCATTGAGCACTGAAATTGCAGTCCAAATCTCTTGCTCTGAAAAAACTTCTTCGAGCTTTGAAGCTTCCTCCATCCCAATTCCATCAAAAGGAAGCTCAGGGAGAGAGGGGTGTTAATCTCTTGGTGCTGAAAGGAGGTTTTGAAAAGCGTAAACCAAACCCTCCTTAATCTTAGCCTCCTTATCGAGAGCCTTTTACCATTGATACTAATATTCCGAAGGCAGTTTCTCCTCCTATGAGCATTGGCCATCTTATGGAAGAACCCCATTTTTCTGTCCCCTTCTTTCAACCAAATCTCCCTGGATTTGTCTCTAGGAGATCTCTTCCATAACAACCTAGCTATTGAAATCGTCTCTGGCCTTTGTTCTTTCCTCGATCTCCTAAAAAACCAACTCCCTTTCCTTCTCTAGTTCGTCCCAAAACGAAACCATGTGAAGGGCCTCCTTCTTCTTGACCTCGACTCTGCCAAAGACATCCTTGTTTCAAGCCTTTAAAATTCCTTTCAAGGCTTTCAATTTGGTAGCCAAAATAAAGCTAAACGAACCGTGGAAGTTCTTGCTTTGCCACCACCGTTTCAAAAGCTCTTTAAACCACCCAAACTTTAATCACATAAGCTCAAAATGAAAAGGGGTAAGGCTCGACTTAACCCCGCCACCGGTCCAACAAAATGGTGCGATCACAAACAGACTAGAATCCTTGAACCACCTTGCTAAATTGGCATTCCTAATCGGCAAATCGTGGTTGTCCAAACGCGAAGTATTTGTCCTAACACAGCCTCTCCATGTAAAATGGCCCCCTTGGAGTGGCAAATCTCTTCTTAAACCCAACTCATTCATAATCTCAACAAAACGCCTCATCGAAGGGTAGAAATTACCACCTCTAGCTCTTTCAGAGGGAGAGAGAATCTTATTGAAATTACCTCCCAGGCACCAAGGACCTTCCCACCATCCTTTGATACAACCCAACTCTTCCCAAAAAGCTTCCTTAAACCTCCTCTCTACTAGGCCATAGACACCCGAGAAAGCCCACTGGAAACCTCCCTCCACCATTCTAAACAAGCACGAAATAGAGTAAAGTCCAATCTCGAAATAGAGTATCAAGGATTCGCCCCTCAAGCCTGCTTCTGCATCGAGGATGAGGACATCCTTTCTCTGCCCAATGTTACCCTCTTTGTCTCATTAGTCTCTTTCAAACGACTGTCTGTAGAAGGTTTCACGTTGTCTCCCACTCGTGCACTCACACTCCTTTTTTCTTGGGAAATTCTCCTCTTTCTGGCTCCCTCACAGCTCTTTCAGACATTAAATGAGGCTGAACTTCCCACCAGAGTTGAATCACGTATCTATTGACACCTTTGGACACTTCGACAAACGTAGGGAGGGATCTTCCATCCCACTTCACCCAGATTCTGGCCCAGTGTAGATCTTTCATCCACTTCAGAAAGCCTCCACAATTGTCACTAACTTTAGAATCTGGTCTGGCCCAGAGCATGCAGCGCAACACAAACAACCCAACCCACAACCTCACTTGCATCACTGCCAGAGTTGCATCCAACTCCTTTTCCCCATTTTCTGAGAGATAGCAAGATACCCTTGAGTCTTCTAGTGCCCTCTTTGAGAATCCTTTCCGCTTCTTTTGGGCTCTCAAACCCAAACATAAACCCTTTCCCATCTCTTCAACATTTAAATACCCTTTGACCTTCCAGGACGAATTGGCCCAGCGCCTCAAAGTTTTGAGATCTGGCATTGATGAGGTGCCTCCTCCCCACCAACCCACCAAACAGGAGGCAAGGTGCCCTAATCTCTCCTCAACTTCAACTTTCCCCACTCTAACCCTAATCACATCATTGGAGGTTCTAAACCCTGTATCAGCCATAACATCCGCAAAGGAGTTAGAAACTGATGGAACCTTCCTCTTTTTCAGGACCGTCGGCTCCTTCCTTTCAATGTTTCTCTTCCGTTCTACTTCCTTAAGACCCACTCCAAGCATTCGGAGTTTTTCTGCCAACAGCTCTGCCCTCACCAACAAACCCTCTCCCTTCGGGATACAAAGACAACCTTTTCGACCCTGCATCCCAAACTGAGCATCGTAAGAAAGTTCTTGCGATGTTTGAACATTGCTCGAGCTTGTAGTGTCTTCCTTCCTCTTCCCATTTCGCAAACCAGTCCTGATTGCGAGAGATCTTGTCATAGTCCTCGATCCCCAAAAGTAAATGTTGGAGACTTGAATCTCCGAACTTAAGCCACGACGTCACCCCCTTCATCTCTTGCAGATAGATCCTCTCAACTTCTTACCCTTCTCCTCGATCGAAATCTCAAACGACTTGACCTCAATAGCGAATCATGTTTTACCCGCTCTCATAGAGAAAGAGGGCGATCTCAAACCTTCCTCGTTCTGAGGTCTTTCCTTCTCCAAATCCAGCATTCCATCTTTTGCTTGTCTTCTTTCTTTTTAGAAGATGCTAATCCAATCGCTTTAATCATCTCGAGACCACGCCGTACGTAACCAACACCCCATGAGAACAGGTATAAAAGAAAACCCTAAGAATCAATTTATGCGCAGAGGCGAGGCAGCAAACGAAAATTTCAAATTATGTTTTTCTGTCTTTTTTATTTCATCCATAATTTGATTTTTTTTTTTACTAGGACTATGATCGGGACCCAGAGATTCTTAAAAATTTGGATCCTTTCCAAGTTTTGATACTGTGTTCCAATTTGCAATTTGTAACCCGTGATGGTTGCTCTGAGGATGGCTTCAAGAAATTGGTGAAGCAGATTTTGAAGTAAAATTATGATAAAAACAGATGTGAAATTCTATACTTTAGATAAGGGGCACATTCTTCTGCTAGGCATGGAACTAACAAGTATACACGTGCAGCATGATCCAATCTGGATAAAATGAAAATGGAACCTCTTATGGAAAATTCTGTTGAATAAGTTGAGATGTTGCTTTGAATGGTTACAGTTGAGGAGCATTTCAATCACTTGGTCCTTTGTTAGTTGAATGTTCTTCGGTTTTTCTTCCAGGGTTAGATACCATGTGGGTATACTTTGCTAGATCAATCTTAAATTCATGTAGACATGTATTCTTTCCCAAGCAATTGAGTCAATGAAGCTGGTTTTTATTCATAAGGTGTACATTATTTACTATAATGATGCATATATCACATGTTATTTTGAACAAATACAGGTTCAAAGAAAGGTATGATAATAATGATTACTAGTCCAAGGCAAGACTAGTAATTTGATATGTAGGAACAGGCATTATAAAAAGAAATATTTGGTTAAAAGACATCAAATGCTTCTAAATTTGTGAATCTAGTGTCTTTCATGTTTTTCCTTGAAAAATAACATAAAAACGTCATTCTCTATTTCACGTATTGTCTCTTCAAAAAAGGGGTTCTTTTTGCAAGATAATAAGGACATTTTTATCAAAATTAAGTCAAATTTTGAAGAAGGCCAGATTTAAAAAATTGGGTTTCAAAAGGTTATTTAATCAAATCATCCTTACAAAAATGACAAAGCCTTTCTCTTCCTGGATCAGTCTTTCATCCTGCAGCTGCTTGAGGATATCTTCATTTGTTAGCCAGTACCTAAAATTGCAAAAATACTTAATACTTAAAAACTTTATTTTTTCTCGAAAAACAAGCGAGACAAGAATATATAACATGTCGTTCCTTTTTTCTTTTTTAATTTTGAAAATTTAAGTTAAAAACATTAAATTTAAATAATAATAACAGTTGTTAAAAACACCAAATGATTTTTTTTAAATTTTCAAAACTCTTCCTTGAGAAACATTTTTAAAAGCCAGAACCAAACAAATCCCTACTCACAGCAAATCACTATCCAGGAAGGGATGAAAAACTGAGGAACCTTCTGAAGAAAGAACTCATAAATTTCCAGACATCTGCTGGCAAAATAAGTCATTTTGGTGTTGATTAACAATGAATCCTACAATGATTTCAAGTGAAACATAACAAAACCGATTTAGTTCTTCCTTTACGATACAACAAATGAAAACGAGTTCTTTCTATTTTTTCATTTTTTTCAGCTTTTCCCTACACCACCACAACTGATGAGAAAATAAAGGAAATTTGCTCTGAAACGATGGATTAATTCAGATTTAAAAATAACCAAACTACTTGAATTTTATGCAATTTGATTAAGAAATTGATTTATGATAAATTATAAATATTTATTTGGAAAAATTTGAATACAACTTTGGAAAAATAATATAAGTTTTGTTTTTAACCATTGAAGTAGCTACTGCAATACTTGAATACAACCACAACTTTATAAATAACCTGATACTAATAGACACCACTTATCAAACAGTTTGCAGTCGTTCTGTTAGATTTTAGGTTCTTCCAGAATCTTCTTTTACTTGTATAAATAAGTTGTTGCTCTGTTGAAACAGAATACGGTTCTCTAGAACCTCCTTCTTGTTCATCTTCTCTATTGCATTCTTCAACATGGTATCAAAGCAGGAATGTTAAGATGGTCAATGTGAGATATTAATAATTGAGAACCATCACCAAGAGTAAGTAATAAGTTTACCTAAGCCAGAGTAATTGGATTTTATTGCCATAGAAGCACAATATGCAGTAACATGATGCGTGGCACCACTGTCCAGAAACTAAGCAGTGTCATTAGAGATGCCATATGGGCTTGAGGACTGTGCACTGAAGAATCATCAAAAGCGTTTGAAGATGAATGTGAGTTTTGATTATTGAGATCAAAACGATGATAGCATTTCAGGGCAATATGACCAGTTCTCGAAGCACAGATCCGACAAGGGTTAGTAGGTGTTATCCCCACATTGGTTGCTGGGTAAGAGCGACGAAGCCGAGAAACAGAAGTAGTTCTCATCTCATGAGCTAAATACTGAGATCGGTAATTTCAAGCATCACCTAAAATGCAGATCGAGTTTGTTGTTTGGAGTTTTTCTTGTGCGCAGTACCTACGACGGCATGATAAAATTAAATTCGATGAATTATTCCACTTAGAAGCGTATGATGAAAGATTTGCTTTATTGTAAAGATTTATATAGACCCATTCGATTAAAAGAAAAACCATCAAACACACTTGATGATGATTGGGGTGTGGAACATAGAAAAGTCATTGCTTATATGAGAAGGTGGATGGATCCAACTCTACATGAACACATTTATGATGAAACAAAAGCCGATGTTATTTGGAAAAAAGCTTGAAAACATTTTTTCCAGAAAACATTAGGAAATAAAATACTTTGATTAGAAGACTTGTCAACTGAAAGTATATGAGGTGGGAAACAACATGGTTGGGAGTACTATAAGTTCTTTTCTGGTACTGTGAATGTTGGTTACTATGAAAATGAATGATGATGAGATGCAAGCATCATTACTTTTAGCTCATTACCCGATAGTCAAAGATATTATTATATATCAGTTTAGTAATTCCACTTTAAAATGGGATTCTAACTATGGAGAGTATTAAAGATAGCTTTATGAAATGAAGAGGCTAGGAAGGAAAGAAAAAGGTGAATCTTCTTCTCGGGAATACTTGTTCATGAAAAATGTGAAAGACAAGAAACCATAAAGGCATGGGAGAAGTCAAAGTAGAAATTCTATAGCAAGAGGAAGAGTTATGCAGAGAGTAAGAAGATATAGGAAGCATAGCATGTTATATATATATAAGAGAGAGAGACTCCAACCATAAAATATATTAAATGTTATCACTGCAACAAGGTTGGCCACGTGAGGAAAGAGTGCAGGATTTGGAAAAATGAACATAATGATGTGAAGAAAGAAAATAAAGAGACTAATGCAATTGCTGCTGAAGGTGATATTATGATTGTGATTAATGACGGTTGTGTCAGTCTTGCAACCCAAGATAGCAACTGGGTAACTGATTCTGGTGCCTCATTCCATGTTACTTCTCATAGTGGTTTTTTCACTTCCTACAAAACTGGTGATTTTGGTAATGTTAGAATGGGAAACAGTGGTGTATCCAAGATTGTGGGTATTGGAGATGTTTGCTTAGAGGCATTGGAACAAACTGGGTACTCAAGAATGTTAGACATGTTCTAGATATTCGTCTCAACTTGATATCCACAGGCAGACTTGATGATGAGGGATTCACAAATTCCTTTGGTGAAAGTAAATGGAAGCTCACCAAAGGATTTTTAGTAGTGGCAAGGGGAAAGAAACATAACACCCTCTATGTCATGGAAGCTAAGCTACATAAAGAGATCAATGCAGCTCACTGAGATGTAAGCATTGAAATTTGGCATAGGAGGCTTGGTCACATAAATGAGAAAGGATTTCAAACTCTTGCTAGAAAGCAATTCTTACCAAATTTGCATGGTATGCCTCTTAAAACTTGTGATCATTACTTAGTTGGAAAAGCATATAGAGTTGCATTTCACACATATCCACCATCTAGAAGGTTAAATGTTATTGATTTAATTCATACTGATGTTTGTACTATGCAAACTAGAACTGTTGGTGGTGCACTTTA
Organism: Tetrastigma voinierianum; assembly: GCA_016808115.1. NCBI lineage: Eukaryota > Viridiplantae > Streptophyta > Magnoliopsida > Vitales > Vitaceae > Tetrastigma > Tetrastigma voinierianum. The sequence goes on along the minus strand of JAEQBH010004256.1, from coordinate 101,501 downwards.
TTTTGTGACATTCATTAATGATCACTCTAGTTTGGGGTTTTGCTTTAAAATTAAAGGACTAAAGTGCTAGATGCCTTTAAAGAACTCCATGCCGATTAGAAAGAGAAACAAGAAGAAAGTTAAAGGTCAAGCCGGGAGCGTATAATGGTAGGAATACAAGATCCATTTGAAAATTATTGCAAACTCAGCAGGCATTCAACTTGAAAAGACCGTACCTAAAACTTCTCAACAAAATGGTGTAGCTGAGAAAATGATTAGAACCATTGAAGAAAGGATTAGGTGTATGCTTTCTCATTCTAAGCTGCCTAAGTCCTTTTGGGGAGAGGCTACGAGAACATTAATTGACTTGATAAACCTTTCTCCATCAGTTCCTTTAAAAGGTGATGTACCCGAAAGAGTGTGGACATGGAAAGATGTTTCATATGACAATTTGAGAGTGTTTGGTTGTAAAGCATTTGTTCATATCCCCAAAGATGAGAGGTCAAAACTTGATGTTAAGGCCAAACCATGTATTTTCTTGGGGAATGGTCATGAAGAATTTGGGTACAGGCTATGGGATCCATTGAGCAGGAAGATTGTTGAAGTGTAGATAGGTTTTAAGACCAACTTGTTGATGATGGTGACAAGGTTGAGAAAGCTAAATTTTCTCGTTGAAATCTAATCGAATTGATCCAATTGTTCCACCTACGTGTATGCTAATCACGGGAGTTATAGGAAGGTGATGGTGTGTCATTGAAAATGAAGACTAATTCTATAGTTGATGATGTTGAGATTAACCGAATAAGTTGATGGAGAACTTCCACCACCACCATATGAACCACCATTGAGAAGATCTACCAGAGAGCGTCAACCTTCTACAAGATACCCTCCTAATGAGTATGTGATGCTTTCTGATGGAGGAAAGCCAGAAACTTACCAAGAAGCTATTTTACTTAAGAGTAAGAAAGAGTGGGTTAAAGCCATGCAAGAAGTATGAGATCCACTTGAGAACCACTTATGACTCGTGAAGTTACCACAAGGAAAGAAAGCTCTTTAAACAAACGTGGGTACATCAAATCGAAACAATGGTCACAACCTGTGTACAAGGCACGATAGGTTGTGAAGGTTCCAATCAAGAAAGGCATTGATTTTGAAGAAATATTCTCTTCAAAGGGTAAAGATGTCCTCTATTCGTGTTGCTCTTGGTCTTGCCGCTCGCTTGAATTTGTAGTTGAGAAACTTGATGTGAAAATTCGTACTTCTTCCATGGTAATTTGAAGAAGAACTCTTCATGAAAGAACCCTCAAGGGCTCAAGTAAAAGGAAAAGAAAAATCTTGTGTGTAAGTTAAAGAAGAGCTTGTATGGACTCAAGCAAGCACCAAGGCAATGGTACAAGAAGTTTGACTCTTTCATGATGAGTCATGGGTACAATAGAACTTCATCTGATCATTGTGTGTTCACTAGAAAGTTCTTCCATGATGGATTTTTAGTTTATTCCTCCTCCTGTATGTTGATGACATGTTGATAATTGGTCATGATTCTAAATAAGATTGATTGTGTTGGAAGAGAGCTTAAGCCTTTATTGTATGAAAGATCTTAGGATCGGCGAAACAAATACTTAGTATGAAGATCTCCCGTGATAGGAAGAATATGAAGCTTTGGTTATCTCAAGAAAGCTACATTGAGAAGGTTCTTGAAAGATTTAACATGAGCAAGGCTAAGATAGTTTGTTCTCCACTTGCAGGCCACTTAAAGCTTAGCTCAAAGCAATGTCCTACAAGTGAGAAAGATATGAAAGAGATGAGCAAAGTTCCTACGCATCCGTTATTGGTAGTCTGATAAGATGCTATGGTCTCAGATTAGGCCGCATATCGTCATGCAATTGAGTCAAGTAGCCTAAGCCTTACTAATCCTAAGAAGAAAGACTTAGAAGCAAAGGAAATGGATACTCGAGATATTCCAGAGGTACTCAAGGTGTGCTTCGTGTTTTGGCAATGGTATCTATATGCTAGATATATGACAAATCTGCATACGGCAGTGATGTTGATTCCAGAAGTCCATTTGTCTATGATGACTTTGCAGGAGTTGTCTCTCGCAATCCAAGCTATAGAAATGTGTTGCATTATCTACCATAGAAGCTGAGTACATTGCTATTATTGAGGGTTGTAAAGAAGCCAGGATGGAGAAAAATTTAGAAGAATTGGGGCTGAAACAAGAGAAGTATAAGCTGTTTACAAAGATAGCAGTGCCATTCACCTCTCTAAGAATTCGACGTTCCATTCAAAATTGAAGTATATTGATGTTAGATATCAATGGATTCGTGATGTGCTTGAATCAAAGTAATTGTATTTGGAGAAAATACATACTAAAGGAGAATGGATCAAACATGTCAATTGCATTTGCCTAAGGAGAAGCTTAGGAAGCTTGTAGGTAGAGAGCGGCTTGCTAAGCCCACGTATACGAGGCTGATAGAGATTTGTTAGGTCCACCCCTTTGTGTGGGCTGGACCAATGGGCAAAGCCCATTGTTTGAATAAAAAAAAAAAGAAAAGAGAAGCAAATCACAAAAAGTAGAGCTGCTGTGTGGTTTTAGGTAGCAGCCAAAAAAGTGAGAGAAAAATGAGGGGAAAGGGGTTTTGAGAAGGAGGAAGAAAGGGGTTAGAGTTTTGATTATTTTACAAGATGGAAGGCCAAACAATGTCGGTTTTTGTTCAAATTTGACGTGGTGACTCTCGTGCGTGATCTTCAATCCCAGCGCCGATCTGACAGTGATTCGTACACAAGAGGGCTTACCGAACCAACAATATTTATAACCTAAATTCCTACTACCATAAAGCACAATCACTGGGTAAAGATAGCGACTCTAGGGTCGAACACGTTGATGGGGTTTTCTCTGCATTAAATGATGTGCTGAACTTAAAACTTGTGAATTCAATTCGATTTTAAGGTTTTGGTAAAAACAGTTTAATGTTTGGAAAACCTAAATTTAAATAAAATAAAATGTAAAATAGAATTCTCATGTTAGGTCACTGGGGTTGGATTCCTAGGGCAACTGAGGTTTTCCAGGGTCCTTTCCTCGCGTTGGGGAGGATGACCTATAGTCATCTCCTGAACCGGATCTTAATTTAACTTAAAAACTAACCCTCATTAAATCTTTTTGAAAATGGCATCCACATCCACTGACACATTAAAGCTCTCATTCGTTAAAACACAAGTCACTTTGGCTCACCTTACAATGGCTCATAAATGATAACTAATGAACATCAATGGATCTAATATTAAGTATTCAATGAGCCCAAAAGCTTACCAAATAATAACCATCCAAGGTGAATCAAAAGGGATCAAAACCTAAAGTTAAAAAGGGAAAATAGTAACTACAGTGGATACTTGCGTGAAAAACATGGAGCCCTCAACATGCCTCAAGATTCTCGTGACCCAAGAGCCTCCCACTTCACGGGAGTGAGGGTTTTAGTTCGCCATCCCCTCCAAGTTGTCATCCTTGAGGGTGTTTGGCTACCTAGAAATGAGAGAAAAGGAAGAGGAGGTGAGCAAATAAAGCTTCTCAGCTTTAAAAGAAATCTTTACATTAATGGAGAGATCCCATAATAGTGTCAAGTCTCGGGGCTTTATAAATTAAACCCCTTTACAAAATCACAAAAAATAACATATAAAGAATTATTACAATGGGGGCAAAAAAGGAAGAAAACCAAAAGAGGAACAAAAAGGCAAAAATTCAAACGAGCAAACAGAATTGGTAACTGTAAGGTGGATGAATAGTGGGGTATGGGTCAGAATACATACAGAGGAAGAAAATTTCGCAACCTTGCAAAATTTTTGCTGTGCTCCATTTACTTTGTATTTTCTACTCTTCTTTCCTTCTGGTCTCTGATCTGCAATGCTGAGTTTGACTCAAATTCTTCGTGCTTGGATTGACTCGACAATTTTGGCATAAATAGCTTACAAAAACTACAAAATTAGCCACAAAATGCGATCGCAGAATGAATATAGGACTCCACGCGCAAATCAGTTAATTACGCCGATTAGTACACAAAAGTGCTCAAAACCCGCAATAAACAGGTTCAAAATAGCACTTTTGAGCACTAATCAATTAAATTCTCCACACACCATTTTAATGTATTCCACCATTTGGGTAGATTTTTCTTCTTTCTCTTGTTTCATCCATCCCAGACGATGCTCATATTTGGTGTTCCAAGAATGATATTCTTGATGATGTTTGTTAGTGGTTTCCCCAAATTTCTTTTTGCAAAGGTTAACTCAAGGCAACCCATTATTGTCATTGTTGATGTAACTAAGAATTTGTATAGATATACATAAAATAATAATAATAAAAATTTGTATAGGTATAAGTTACGTAAAATAATAACATTTAATTGTATAGATAAATTAGGTAAGATAATGACATAATTTTTATAGGCATATGTTATGAAAATAATAATGATAATTCAATTGATTTTATGAAAATAATAATGGTAATTCAATTAGTAATTAATTAATTACTTTAATGAAAGGACGTTATGAATTAATTACTTTAATGAAAGGACGTTATGAAAATAATAATGGTAATTTAATTAGTAATTAATTAATTAATTTAATGAAAGAGGGGTAAAAAGGTAATTTTCCTAATAGATACCCCAGGTATAAATTGGAGTAAGATAAGAAAATCATTTCTATTCATCTTTGAATTTCTCTCTGAATTGTTAGAATTACAAACTTAGGATGTACGAACTTTCCAGGATCTAGGGTTTGAAGAACAAATTTCTCTATGTAAGATCTTCCTCATATTATTTTTCTAGATTTCTTTGATGTAAATTCTTTAATTTTCTTTCAGTTTAAATCAACCTTGAAGAAGTCAGATTTAGATTACACTTTCGTTCTTTAGAAATAAAATAAAATAAGGATCGGTGGTGTCATATTGAATTACTTTGAGTATGAGAATGAAAAAGTATTTAAGGATAATTTTTGAAAGAAAATAATAATAAACAAATAAGATAAATTTGAAAAGGCTGAATTTTGTATAAATATATGTATTTGATAAGTATTTAAATATATATGTATTTTGGCAAGTAAATATTTTATTAATGATTGAGAATTTATTAGATGGGAATATGAGTTAAGAATAATTATTTGTAATTATAGGAAATAGATCCGATTAATAATATTTGTTGAATCAGGGTATGATAATTGTTAGGTAAAGGGCTAGATGTGTATTATGTAATAATATCATTTGTAAAATATTATTAATATTGTTTCTTTCACAGTAAAATATTTAGTTCGATTAAAGAGCATAAAAATAAATAAATTATTAAAATAAGATCAAAGGAATATGAGTTTTATAAAATTTGTAAAACTACAATTCAAATAGTTATCATTTGAGCACGGTTGTCAATATGTTTAGGAGTGAACTAAAAATAATATCATTGTTAAGAATATCAAATTATAGAAAGTTTTAGAATAAATAAGTAATGATGATAGTTCCTTCCTTATTAGTTTAGGAGAAATATTCCATTAGGGTTAAATTCTTCGGATTAGCTCTTTCAAAGCTTTTGAGTACTCATTTGAGGTAAGGGATATTAATGCAGATTTAAAAAAAAAAAAAATTGTTTGTTTTTACTCATTTGAGGATGAAATTTGTTTTAACTGAATTATATATAATCTTGGTTTATGAAAAGTTTTACTTGTTTTATTTATTTGATTATCCATGGATCAAGAAAGTAGTTTTGTATGATTGTACTTTTGAGATTTGTTTTGTTTACGAAAGAAAATGTGGAGATGATGTTTTGTAATTTGAAATTTTGAATGAAATATTTGACTACGATTAGTTCGGCCACGTCATGGGAATAGTTGACATTATTCGCCCTTGTCATCGGGATATAATAGTTGACGCTACGTTTTCTTGGTGGGGAATGTAGTGATTTGAACTGACCTCAAAGGGTTTAATTAGGAGTTCTGTAGTAATAGTAGTGTTTGATTAGTCACGTATTCCGGAACAATTTGCGGCTAGCCACCCATTTGAAAATCCCCGTGGTAGGCGCCATTTGATATTTGATGACCATGAAAATATATTTGAAATGTATTTGATTTTGGATTTGATATAAGTGTTTGATTGAAATTTGATATGAAGTGTTTGGATCACATTTGATATGAAACCGATTTGAAATGGATGTGAGGAGAATGTTTTGAAGTATATTTTGTTAATGTTCCCGACTTATTTTGAATCAAAGTTTTTTGATAAAAACATCTCTATTTGTTATATGATTGAAAACTTTTTGATGTGAGAAAATGTATTAGTATTTCTTATTGGGCTTTGAGCTCACCCTTTATTATTTTTAAAAATTTTTCGGTACCCTTAGTTCGGGCGGAGTGACAGTTTAGGACGGGAAAATGGTTTTATTATAATATTTGTTTAAAACTTCTCTTGGGACATTGTTTAGATGTTAAAGTTTAGTTCTATTTGGAATATTTGAGTTTGAAGTTATTTGGATAAGTATACTTGGGTTGATGTATTGGTTTCTTAAAGTTGATATTTGAGTTTAGAAAGTTCTTGGCATTCACTACGAGCAATTGATTGGTAGTGGACAAAAATCCATTACAAAAGTTAAGCGTCGTTTCACACTTCAAACCTTATTTGAAGAGGCACATTTGAAAAATTTGAAAACGAGGGTGTGAATTAACAGTCATGCCCCTAGGGTGGGTTTCGGGGCGTGACAGTTGAAATAGTGGAAGTTTAAGTGACCTACGGGTCCCATGGCTTTTTTACCCTTTTTATTTGAAGGTTTTCCACGTAAAAATTGTTGTCTCATTGTGGTGAATTTATTGTTGTTTGGTTGGCTTTGTTGTTAGCTCAATTGTTTGTTGAACCTATTTTTGGCACACAAAAAGGGAAAGATCATTTTTAGAACAATTGCATTTGGTAGTCTTTCCAAACAAATAGAATTGCCAAACTGTTGATAATGGCGGCCACCAAAGAAATATCGTCCTATTCTTCGTTGATTATAACGACCACGAGAATCATATGAGAAGCTACAATACCGAGTCAGGCTGTTTTTTAGCAAGGTGAGCAGCAGAACAGAACCGGAGATATGGACGATAGTAGATAGAAGTAGTGAGATCTCAAGTCTCATTTCATGCGTTTGAAGCATGTATTGAACTTCCTGTAGAGTGACTAGATCTATGGATGTTAGATTGACAATGACAAAGTCAAATTCAGGTCCAAGACCTCCCAATATTTACAAGATCAATTCATCATGTGTAATATGCTGTCCGGCAGCCATAAGTTTATGTGCTAAGGTTTTCATTCCCAAAACGTAGTCTTCCACGGAAGTGGAGCCTTTCTTTGTGGTTTGTAATGAAAAGCGTAATTGCAAAGCGCCTTAGATTTAGTTGGAAAAAGTTGATCAAGAATTGACCGAACCTCCCCAGAAGATTTACAATTGACAGACATGGTTGAGCATTTGTTCAAAAATTGAAGAGTAGCCAGCCCAGTAGAATTGATAGTATCCGATATGATCTCCTCTGGTTTTGATCTGGTACCAAAGAGAAAAACTTCAAGATAATGTTCACAAACTGCTGGTAGTATTTGAGACTTCCAGAACACATAATTTGATCGATATAGTTTGATAGTTAGAGGAGTTAAGGTGGTAGGAATCACTGTAGGCAGATTTGCTAGAAATGAAGAAGAGATAGTGGAAGAGAGTGACAAAGCAGAATAAGCCATGGATGAACCTTCTAATGGCTCTGATACCATTTTGAAGAATGCAATAGAGAAGATGAACAAGAAGAAGGAGGTTCCAACAAAGGATTTCAGCAAATAGCTGGTGTGGATTTTTCAGAAACGTTTAGTCCAGTTGTTAAGGCTTCTACTATTCGAATTGTCTTCTCCATAGCTGTCTCTCGAGGCTGGGACACACAACAAATTGACATTAACAATGTATTTCTTAATGGGGATCTACAAGAGGATGTCTTCATGATGCAACCTGAAGGTTTCGCTGACATTACAAAACCACACCATATCTGCAAGCTTAAAAAAGCTTTATATGGTTTATAGTAGGCTCCCAGAGCCTGGTTTGAAAATTTGCGTGGAGCTCTTCTTGGTTGGGGCTTTCAAAAACACATCTTTCTTTCATACTCGAAAACATGGAAGACTTTTATTGCTTCTGGTCTATGTTGATGATATTCTCATCACTGGTAAAAGTGTCGAAGATGTTCAACAAGTGATTAAAGACCTTAACCAGTTTGCTCTTAATTCTCTTGGTACAATAGGTTACTTTTTGGATTTGAAATATATGTTGCGGCGTTGTTGTTGTGATCATGTTTTGCTCGAACTCCCTCTGGTCTTCATCTGTCCCAAACCATATATGCCACTGAATTACTTCATAAAACAAACATGGAAAATGCCAAATCAAGCCCCACTCCCATGTGCCTTAATAGTAAACTTTCTCTTAATGATAGTGATCCCTTCCCCTATCCTTCCTTGTATAGAAGCAAAATTGGAGCTTTGCAGTACCTGACATTGACTAGTCCGTATCTAGCATTTTCTGCTAACAAACTGAGTCAATTTCTACATGCTCTTACTATGGCACATTGGAGTGCTTTGAAAAGAATTTTAAGGTATGTCAAGGGCACTCTCACTTATGGATTGATCTTCAAGCCTACTCAACTAATGAGTCTAGAGGGATATGCAGATGTAGACTGGGCAAGCAATCTAGACTATAGGAAATCAATAAATGGTATATGTGTCTTCCTTGGTGAAAACCTTATAACTTGGAGCTCGAGGAAGCATTGTATAACTTGGAACTTGGAGTTCGTTCTAGTACAGAAGCTGAGTATAGAGCACTAGCCAATGCTGCAACTAATCTAGTTTGGGTACAAAAACTACTCACTGAAATTGGAGTTAGTCTTCAATCCAAGCCTCTACTTCTTTGGAGTGATAATCTTGGAGCTCAAGCACTAGCCAACATTCCAATATATCATGCTTGTACCAAGCATATAGAAATAGGTGTCCACTTCAATTGAAATCTCATCCTTGACCATAAGTTGGAAGTTCGCTACATTTCTACAGAAGAGCAACCTGCTGACTTGCTTACTAAAGCATTGTCATCATATCGTTTTAAGCTGCTATCTAATAAGCTTGCCATGGATTTAAAATATATTAGGCTTGGGGACCCGTTGAAGCATCTACGCCCAGAAGTGATCTAAAGACAATCACTTTAACACTTATTACGACATATTCATTAATAAAACGCATCTTCATTACTTTGATATTCAATTACTTTTTGAATTGATATTGATCTTAAATCAATTAATGAAGTCTATGATATATAGCATAACAATATGTAAATTATGATAATGAGATTCCTATCTTGTGTAATTATTTTAGTATTTAAATCATCCCTAGTCATAGGATCAACAAGAATGAACACTGTTGATCTGGATAGACTAGCACATGTTATACTCATTGATTGAGACAAACTTATGGATTACTAATTCAAATGTATATGATAGTCTCAACATAGCAATGATGCAAATATCCTTAGACTTGAGGTGCTCGAGGATATCTTGGATACTAATTATGTGCTTTGATTTCTTTCATTGCTGCCTCTCAAAGGTTTCTCATAGGGTAATGATTGGGTACCACTTGAGGTATTCTAAGGTAATTGAATGCTTGACAAAGATTCTACATCATGATGGAATGAGGGTATACTCATGGCCTCTTGTAGGGATCATTACTCGGGAATCTCTGGCTATAGTGGAAATGTCATGAAGAATGTCTTCAGTGGCATGGTTAATGAGTAACGAGTCTCGAAGACAAGTACTAATATCACTTGGGCTAGGTGTGATGTAATCAGTCTAGTGCGGGAGCTATACATAGTCTAATCTCTAGCTAGTATGATGAAAGGACGAATTGCGCGGATGTTGTTTATTGAAGGGTTCGTAGTCAAACCATTGACTCTTCGATCAATTAAGGGTCATGATATGTTGCTAGATACTACTCATGACTTGCTTGACTAACATAATCGGAAACCTAGGGTCACACACTTTGAAGGTGTGAAGGAGGAATAAAGTGATTTTAGATTGGATCCAAATCGAGGGAAATGCTTTGGATGTGATCCAAACATGAGTAAGAAGGCTTTGAAACTATGCTAGCGCAAGATTAGAGGAATCCCAAGGCTAAGGATGGGTTAAAGGCATTGGGCTCGCTAATGGGCTAGAAGTCCATAAGGAGCAAGCCTTAAGTGCATGAGATGCACATGGTTGACCACCCCTTTTTAATGGGGGAATTTACTCCTGGTCTTTTCTCCACCCTAAGCCTATATAAATAGGGCTCTAATTAGAACCCTAGTAGCAGCCTCTGACCTTTAGATGTCCCATTATAGAAAAAGAGGAAAGAAAAACGTTTTCTCAAAGGCTCATCTCCCTCTTTTCGAATCTAAACCTTGCTAGCACTTGGTTTGAAATCAGTTCCTTGGAGCTCTCCTATCTTCCTCTTCGTGTGGATCAACATTAGAGAACAATTGGGTTTGCTGCAAATTTACACCCCTCAAGGCTACCATCTCAAGATCTACATCAAAGAAGTCTAAATCTAAGAAAAGGTACAACCTTTCTTGAAAGTTCAATATGACTTAGCAACCTAACTAAGAAAATGGGTGAATTGGTTTTCTCAAAAACTTTATGCACAACAATAATAAATCTTCAACTAAATTTAAGAGTAATTAAAGAAAGAGATAAGAATAAAGAATGCAAACTCAGATTTATAGTGGTTTGACACACCCTTGCCTACGTTCATTTCTCCTCAACCTTCAACAGTGAGATTCCATCTACTTCTGCCTCCAACCCGAGCTTCCTTTTACACTTCGATTGGCCCTGCTACACTTCACAATTCCTTCAAGCTATACACACTTGAAGAGTTTCAAGCTCCAATCCTGATCTTCTTTCTTTTACACTTGGATTTCTGACTCCAATGGGCACTTCACAAATCCTTCATGTTGTACACACTTGAAGAGTCTTAAGCTCCAATCTCGAGCTTCTTTCTTTTACACTTGGATTTCTGACTCCAATGGACACTTCACAAATCCTTCAAGCTATTCACATTTGAAACTTTATCTCTTAAGCACAATGCGACACTCTCTCTAGCTCTCAAGATAGATCAAATACAACTCAAGCTTTTGATCAATATAAAGGTGCACTCTACAATATGCATATGAAATGAATGCACTAAGAATCTTAGATTGAGAATTGATTAACAAAAGAAATGATGAATGAGAGAATCAAAGCAATAAGTGTCGTATATATTAAGTGATCCCCAACACCCTATTTATAGAGTGAGAACTCAGTAGCAAATCAGTCACAACCCGGTCAACCAACCGGGGCCGATCATTTCTTCTAAAACCTGTCACAGTAATCAGATGCTACCATTTTATGGTCGTTGGATTTTACCGTTGATGAACCGATTGACTATTTTACTCAACCGGTCGACCGTTTCGATTAGTGCACTATAGGTTACTGTTTTCTAGCCATTGGAATTTGACCGTTGCACTTAATCGGTCGATCGTTTCACTCAATCGGTCAATTGTTTCCTTTTCTGGTCTTTAGATGAGCTATTGTGTAAGACCCTGAATTTACAGTTTCCATGAATAGTAAATTTCGTGGTTCGACGCTTAGGTATTTGATCGAAATGTCAAAATGAATACAAATTTCGAAAAACAAACCTTCAAAAAAATTGTTCATAATAATGTATTGAGTCTAAAGAAGTCAGGGGTTAGATGAAAACTAAATTATGTTAAGGTGAAAATGCAATTTTTCCTCGAAAAAGAAGCAAAACAAGACTTGGCTACGTAAAATCAAATTTTTCTGTATCTCTACTTACCTAAACGAACTTCACCGCTGAATTTGTCTCACGAAATCTATTACCCTGGCCAAATTTTGTTGAATCTCTATTAGCCTGATTTTCACTTGGGCCTCCGAGACGACTAGCATCCAGCGGACCCCGAAACAAGATTTTTAGAAATATCCCTAAAAATATCAAATATTTGGTTAATAATCCTATTTTTAAGATATATAAATGAAACCGAGACGAAATAAATTATTTCGGGACCTAAAAATGACGTAGTGAGTGCTAGACACGTGGCGTCGACGTGAGCCACGTGTCCTTCGCATATAACAGCCTAAAAAATCTAAACCACCAAAAGATCTCATTTTTTTGCTCTAATCCAAACCGTAGAGAGCAGAGTAAGAGTAGGAGAGAGAGAGTAAAGAGAGAGAGAGAGAGAAACACCTTCTCTCTTCGATTCACGATTTCGCCGATCGAATCTCGCAGTCAAGCACCAAAGTTCCTCGATTCACGCCACGCCAGCTACGCTGGCGCACTCGGGACTCACAAGATTCCCCGCTACAGCCCAGCTCTCGGTTTTCATGGAAACCGAGAAAAGGGGGTGTCTAGGGAAATCACGTCATTTGAGGTATGGTTTTTCTCTTCTACTTGCACAGCACTTCGGTCAAGCGGCATGGGTAAAATAAAGAGAGATGTTGTCCAGCTTTGTTTTCTCCGACCCGACCAGATTTCGCTATAACTTGGTCATCACTCATCCGACCGAAAGTGATTCAAATTGCTAAGTAAACGTGATCGATAGAGAACATTTCTCTCGAAATAGCCAATCCAATTCAACCATTTGACCCGTAAATGCATTCAAAGGGGAGCTATGTTCGGGTTTCGTTATGTTTGAAAACCGAGTAACCTTGGCCATAGATATATCTTGGAGTTTCAAAGTGATCCGACTGGGGTGATTCCAAATAAGAAGAACCCTAAGAACCGTATCTTCAAAATGAGTATAAAGAAACTGTCAAATTATGGATTAAGACCACTAAATCGGGTATCACAAACTGCTTTCCAGCAGTATACATAGTAAATTGGACCGCTTTTGGAATGAAAATGCCATAACTTCTTCAGTCCGAACTCTTAAAGTGTTCTTGACCGTATGAGAGCTCATTGAGTCAAGATTCATCCATATTCCTGTAGAGTATGGGGATGATCTAGAACATGGTTGAAAATTTATGTTTTGCACTAAGTGTGTGTTACGTTAGTTATGTCATGTGAATAGTCGTTTTATGAATTCATTTCATGGCATGTCAGGATATTGTATGGGTAGTACTTCCATGAGGCTAGAATATAAGAAAATCTATAACAAAATAATAAGTTCTGATTTTATTCAATTAAAAGTGATTAAATGCTTACAAGGTCGGTTATAAGATAGTTAATGGTTTAATCAGAATAAGATTAAGGTATGGGTATGAATGGATTTTATGGATAATGACTTGTGTGGAGAAGGCATAAATTATTGCGGTGGAGTGTGGAAAGTGTTGTTTAAAGGAAGAAATTTATTTAAAGAACTAAGGTGAGGAAAATATAAATTATTATGAAAATATATATATATATATATATATATCGCGCTACTAATATATGCTTTCATCAATGATATAAATGTTCAAATGAAAAAAAGAAATGCGGTTTTTCTAATTTTAAATTATGTCGGTAAAATATGAAATGACACATTTCCATGGTTTTATGTACATGTATTTTTGGTTTCCATATGAGATGAAATGTTTAAGTGAATGTATATTTTTATATATACATGTTTATATGAAACAATCCATGGTTACCCTATGTTACAGATAGTTTAAAGGAGTCAATCAAAAGATTTGGCGGTAGCTGGTACAGCTGGAAAGGGTTAGGATTTTTTTGCGAGGGAAGGGAAGAGGATGCATATTGTCATGCACGAAAAGTAATAAAAGTTTACCAACGCATAATGTGATTTATTCCATAGTGCATTATTTAAAAGAAATGCACGATTTATCGTGAGGTTCCTTGGCCATCGTAGATCTGTAAAGACTGCTTTCCTCGTGGTGCTCTTTCTGCCGCAACGCGGTTAATCTGTGATGATTGTTATTCCATTTCTGAGATTCCTTGCCATCTATGATCGTAGAAGACTGTTTTCTGATGTTTTTTCATGGACCAACTGGTTAATCTGCATGCGGGTTCCATTGGATATGACGGATTCAAAAAGGAAAATAAAGTATATTGAAAATATATATGTTGATACAATTGTTTTACATTGAATTTAACTATATGGAAAAAGAAAGAAGTAAATATTTATATAAATGAGATCTCTATACAATTGTTTACAGTGGTTGTATTTTAAATAGAAAGGAAAAGAATGCAAAGTAAATGTTTGCTAAATGAGATCTCTTATACAATTGTTTTGGTAGCCATCAGATGAATCATATCCTAAAACATTATTTTCCTAACTGGATTTCACCGAGTTTTTTTAATTTCACCCTTTTTTCCAAATGTTTATAAAACGTTTTCGTGACAGATACACTGCAGCTCAAAGATCCTCCCGCCGCTGGACACTCTGCCTTCAATGGACGACTAATTCCTTTTGAAAATTATGTTTTTTGTTGTAAATAACTACATGTGCACCTTTATTTTGTAATGCAGGCAGGTTTAAGATTTGTTTATATATTCCATAGTGTTCAAATGGATTTTAAAGTTTGATTTGAAATTGGTCATGTGGACTCGATGTCCCAGCAACACTGGACGCGAGTAAATTAAATTGCTGACATAGTGTTGTAACAATATTCAAACCAAAATATAAATTCAGCTCGATTTTCTAAGTAAAGGGTTTAATGTTTAAAAAAAAAAAAATCGTCTCCATCATGTTTCATAAGATTTTAATGAAAATTAACTATATAAATAAATGCTATCTTACTAATTCATACTTTAAAAAGTTAAAGAATGAAATGTTTTTTCAAACTGTGAGATGCCGAGGGTCCCCGTTAAAAAGGAAACCCGGTTAACCCTTTCATATTGCATCCAACCGATCGAGTTTCACACCTCATTAGGTTCCCAATCGGTCGACCGTATCAATCGGTCAACCATATCAACCGATCCACCTCACCGATCAACTGCTTTCATCCAAGATGCCAGGGCAACGATACCCCAAATCCTAATACATGCTATCAAATAGCATGCTGAAATAATTCATTATATTAACTGACGTTGCCATCATCTATGCGCGATTGATTATATTGCTTTTATCGATATATTATTAGCTTTTAATTAATGAAAATTATTTTTTCTCTAAAAGAAAAAGAAATAGCATATGCCCTTGTTTGATCTTATGAGTTGTCCGTCTATTTTATGAGGTGGTAATTGCTTTTATATACATTTCCTAGATGGTCGTTACAATTTTTAAAAATAACCTAATTTTATATAAGTATCTTCAACATTTTCTACTATTAAGATGTAACTTTTATTTACTCTGATGTTATTACAAAACTTTTGGAAATTATTTAATCAATTGACTTTATTTCTTTTACTTAAATTCTTTAATAAATAATAGGTGATTTAAATTATAAATATAATCAATGAAATCATGATAATAGACGGGTTTTTTGGTTAAGGTACGGCTCGCCTCGTTCCTGATAGAATGAGTTTTTTTTTTTTTCAACTAAATGGGTTCGTATTTTTTACAACTCTGAAGTTATAGGTTTAGTATTATTTCATCCCTAAAATGCCACATCAATTATATATAAAATTAATTTCAAAATTTTATTTTTATTTTCTATTTTAATATATAATAATAATAAAACCTTTAAATAAAATAAGTTATAAAAAATTATAATTGTTTATTTATTTATAAAATATATTAATTTTAATACAATTAATAATTAAAAACATACTTAAAAATTTTAAAAATTATATTTAACAAAAAAACATAACTGATATAGGTATGAGAATTTACCTTATTCGCCCTCCTGTGTCCTTAGTCTCAACGTTTTAATAGGAGATAGAAATGAAAATGAAGGATGCGACGGATTTAGTTCATATTTAACGTTTTTAAATGAGATAGAGATGGAAATTAACTTAAATAAATGGGATGTGATTAAGATGAGGTCTAACTATCCCGAATCCACCTCATTTTCATTTCCATGTATGAATTCGCCACTTCTATGTATTGAAATGAGATAGAAATGAAATTTAACTTAAATAAATGGGATGTGATTGAGATGAGGTCGACCAATCCTCAAAGCCACCCGTTCTCATTTCTATGTATGAATTCGCCACCCCAATGTATGAATTAAGAGCTCAAGGGATGCGTTGGCAAGTTCTCAACCAAAATCCAAATCCACTAGCCACTTCTAGGGTTTCACCACACCACCTGGTCATACCATACCCCTCTAAACGACACAAGTTCTTTGTCCACATTAATCATTGAAATTACAAACCAAAATATTTAGTGATATATATCATTGTCCTCCCTAAGTTGAATTCTCATGCACCCAACAAATATTCAATCAAAAAATGTGGGCTTGAAATAGGCCTTTCCACTAAACCCTAAAACGCATCAAGGTAAAGACAAAACAAGAAAATGCCGGTAGTTATTCTCCCACTAAAACATAACCTTTCACACAGTGGTTAGGTCGGAGGTCCATGCAATTGAACCTGAACCACACAGTTGGTGGGTGCATACAAGTCCCACATGCTTATTAGCCATGGCCCACAAAATGGTCCACAATTTTATGGCAGAGCTGCACCCTGTTCCCATTGGTTAATTAAGCCACATGGGTCGTTCAAGAGTTGGTGAGATCTTTATTAATTTCCCTCCATTTTAATGAGGATACTACTGGGGTAGGTGATGTGGGTTAGATCACATTAATTGAAGGGATTCCCCCAATCAATTCCATGGTTGAGTTCACTTAAAGTATAGATAATTTTAAATATAAATTTCTAGATCATTCTTTAGAGAACTCCATTTATTTAATTATTATATCATTGAATTATTATGCTCATAGACCATTCTTATATATATATTACTCAAAACCTAATTAGTGAGAAAACTAAGGGTTTGTTTGATTCATATTTTTTAAAATTGTTTCATGTTCTCAAAAACAATAAGACCAAGGAACAACAAGGAGAAAACATTTGATTCTTCATTTTTTTGTCTTGGAAAACATAAAAACAATAATTTAAATAACAAAAACATCCCTTAAAGAACACCAAAATGACCTCCCCCCCTCCTCAAAAAAAAAAAAAAAAAAATAAAAATAATCAAAGTAAAAGTTAATTGTCACTTAACCTTGTAAGGATTTATGTTTACTTTTGGCTCATCTCATATTAATTTAGGCTACATTTGGTTCTCAGAAAAATTGAGGAAAAATGTAAAGAAATATAGAAAGAAAGAAAAAGAATGAAGGAAAATAAAAATAAATCTAATGTATTATTTTTATTTAATACTTCAAAATCATTTTATTTATTTTCATTTGGCACTATAAAGATTAAATAATTTTAAAATACTTAAGTTTCTAAATAATTTTATATTTATTTGATTTTCTTTAAGATTTTTCATTAGACATTCAAACATAAGAAAATCATTTTCCTCTTGTGCTTAAAAATAAAATTTTAAAAACGATTTTCTCATATTTTGGCTTTATCAGTTAATATAAAAATAAAATAAAATATAATAAAATTCTTCAAAATTTTGTAAATTTTCCTAGGTTTCACATAGAGAGTTTAAAAACTAAATAAATATCCACGAACTTTTTACAAAAACAAATGAGGGATAAATGAACTTACAAAAAAAAAGTAGTAATAAATTGCATAGATGATGTTAGACCAAACTCTGCCATATTAAACGACAACTCTACTAAAACAAATCTCCAGACAAGCTGATTTTATATGAAGATCATTTGTCTTTAACAATAACAAAGTTAAACAAATAAAATAATTTCAATAAATATATAATTAATTTATTATGTTCAAACTTTTTTTTCCTCCAAATTTTATTTCCTTCAATTTTTTTCTCTTTTTATTTTCTTTCCCTAATAAAAATAAAAACTAAGATTTCCCATCTAACTAGCTAGAATTACGTATTTTATATATATATATATATATATATATATATATATATATATAGTTAAACTATTTATATAGTGCTAAGACCTAGTTTTCAATAATTTTGGCTGTCACGTGATTAAAAAAACAAGCTTGTCACGTCACCCTTCACTAATTGAAAATTGAGGTCAACGAGAAAAACAAAAACAAAAAATAAAAAAAGAAGTCTACATATAAAACATGCCGTGCATGACAATCTAAAGCTTCAACAAACTCGTCATTTATTTTTTGGCTTCTTATCATGGTTTTATCCTTTGTCTAATTCAAAATTAAATAAATAAATGAAGCTAATTGAAGTTAGACAAATCAACACTAAAAACCAAAAACAAATAGAGGAAATAAGATATGCTCAATCAAACCGATGTATTAATCTACACTTAGTTGTTTCATCTCTGATAGGAAGAATATATAATGCCAGGGATGCAGCTTTGTGGGGTTGTCTAACCCACCCATTAACACGTTTATACGTAATGATTAATATTAAAGGGGGAGGCATTTGGGAATGGGACGAGTATGGATTGAGGAGACCAGCTAGGTCTGATCATCTCTGGCGTGGAAATGTGAAGGCAAAAGGCGATGATGGTGCAGCCCACTAGCTAGACTTTTTTGATCAATTGACCCTCCTGACTTTTTCACCTACCACTGTTGTACTTCTACAATGAACACGGTTTGAATGGAGTCCACTTGGTTTTTTCTCACATCCACCCATTTAACCTAAGAAACTTGCCCAATGCTAGTGGATGTTGACACATGGGGTTAATTTGGCTCTAGGGTTTGATTTTTTTGTGCAAGATGTGGTAAAATAATTAAAATTTTGAATGTCGATGAAACTAACACTCTTTACTTCATATTGTCAAATTCATCACTGTTGTGATGCACACGTAACTTTTCATTGACTTGTTCCGAATTTGCTATTATATTAGGTTTTTTCTAGAAATTATTTTGATAATGTTATGTTTAATTTTTTAAATATATAAATCTTTATCTTTCATTGTCGGGACAATGTAGGACACTGTTGTTTTTCTTTCTTTTTTTTGACATAAAAGTTCAATGATGGATTTTGTGAGAAAGAAACTTACGATGATGGTGTTGATGAACTTAAGCTAGAAACGCTAAGCATATGCTTAGGGAGTTAGTTGTGTTTTTTTTTTTAAATCATCCTTCTTGTTAAGGTGATTCAAACTCAAGTCTTACACTTTACCCCTAGAATCAGTAAGAACTATGACTTGTTATTTTAAAAGTTTGCCCACCTGATGTTGAATCTTTGCTCCAATTCACTGTCTGTGCCTGTTTGCATGGCAAATTAATGCATGGTTGCATTAACCCCACATAAAACGTGAAAAAACACCTGATAGGAGAAGTTATTCAAACAATAAAAGAATTTATCAAAAAAAAAGCAATAAAAGAAAAACACATGGGAAACACTTGATGGGAAGGTACACTGAAGTAAATTGTAACATTGCCTTGAAAAAGACCAGAAAGATAATAAACTTCTAACACAATAATGCTGCCGGTGCCGGTAACTATATTACTAAGAAAAACAATATATTTAAAATGATAGAATAAAAAACAATCAAAAGGTAAAATAATAAGTGAAAGATGTCATAAAGTTATCAAATAAAAGACTCTTTAATCATTGGGTATCCTTTACTGATATATATTTGAAAAGGAGAGACTAAAAACTGTATACATACTTCTGTCAAAACAAAAAAAACCGCTAAGGATTAATTTGGTCCTATCGATATTTCCATAAATTATGAGTGATCAAATATTAATTCAAAGAAATATTGGTGGGTTTGAGTTCTTGTCATTTTGGGTTAACTATTTTGATTATGTTATTCAGGGTTTTTTTTTTTTTTCCTTAAGTATAAAGAGTCAAAGATTGGAGTGTTCACCCATCACAGCTGACATATCCATTACCTCAAAAGCAAAGCAAAAAAAAAAAAATAAAAATAAAAATAAAGAAAATCTAAACTCCTTTTCGGTTTCTTTAAAAACCCAACCAACTCCTCATCACTCCAACATTCCGAAATTGAAGGGAGAGAGAGAGAGAGTAGCTCCTCTAGAAGAATGGGTCTTCCTCTCACTTGTTTCTTCATTGTCTTTTCATATTTGTTCATATTCAGTAAGCAACTGAGCTGGCTCCAGCTCTCTTCATGTTCGGAGACTCACTTGTGGATGTTGGCAACATCTCAAGCCTCGTCAAAGCCGATTTCCACAACGGGTCGACTGGAAGAAGCCCACCGGAAGGTTCTGTAACGGCAAGAACGCTGCTGATTTTCTTGGTAAGGAATTCATAGATCTTTATTTTATCGTTCATGCAGTATCTGAACTGTCTCGGATTTATTTTTGTGTTGATTTCCATTAGAGTTAGAAAACCTTTTTTTTTTCTTTTCTTTTCTTTGGTTCTGTTTTGGTATGTAATAGTTACTGGATTTTACGTGTCTATTTGACATTGATGAATGATGATCATCCGACGGCCATCTCATTGGCCGGGCACTTAGTGGCTGATCGCTTCCTTGAAAGCAAAAGGGCCACCGACTTTGAGTGCAAACTCAAAATTTGTAGGCCACCTTGGTTTTTTAATTTTGTTTTATTTTACATTTATTCATTTTAAAAATTACATCATAACTAACATGTTTTTACAAAGATTCGAATATGTATCTTTAGATATCCCTTCGCACCATCTTTATCACTGAGCTCGGCTTTAAGGCTTTAGGCCACCTTGGTTGTTTAGAATTTTCAAAGGTAAGGGTATTTGGGAAAATGGAAGGGGAAAAAAAGTACAAGGAAATAAAAAAAAATAGAGTTAAATTTGAAATATTATTTTTAATTGTTACTTTAAATCGATTTTATTTGGATTTACTCTTTTACTCCAGCAAAATCATTTTGTTGAACAAATACTACTAAAATGGGAAAATATTTCCCGTTTTCAACGAATACCAAAGAAAACGAAAATTTAAAAATATTGAAAAGAGAGAAGAATTTACATGTAGGATGATACGTACTACATGTCATGTAGAGGTCGAAAGTTGCCTTTGTGGCATGGGATGAAGGGAAAATTTTGGTGGAAGTCTTCCCTTATATTGTTTAGACAATATTAGTAATTTTGGTTATTTTTGTATTTGAAGAATATTTTATTTGATTTAATTTAATTTTTTCATGGGCAGCTGAGAAATTGGGTTTACCATCTGCGCCTCCTTATCTTTCACTGATATCCAAACCCAACCACACCAATGCATCTTGTCGCTTATGTCAGCTTTGGCTCTCCGGAGGTGCCGAATTGATGGGAGGGATGGAATTTTGGTAAGAAACATACAACATATCGCTGTCATTCGTTTCCCCTCCTCTCGGAAGCTCTTTTTCTTGTAGTTTTTTTTTTAAATACACAAAGTGGATAATTATTTTTTATTTAATAGCAAATGATCTTATGTGCAAAGCTTTAAATAATGGGCCATAGTTGGGATTCGCATTAGGCCCAAAAGGAAAGAAGCCAGCAATGCGGTGAACGTGGATCTAACACGACCTTCAGATTCTGCCAGTCTGACGCTCTCCCAACTGAGCTATCCCCGCTGATGTGAATGTGAAATTGGTTTTACTTTACAGAAACAAGCATTGACATTTAAAAAACAAGTCAGCTACTACGCGGCCGTACACGAAGGCTTGGTGCAAGAGCTGGGATCGGCGGGTGCGCAGGAGCATTTATCAAAATCGATCTTCGCCTTTGTGATAGGAAGCAACGACATCCTTGGCTATCACGGTTCTGACTCAAAAACTCGCAACAAGACCACCCCACAGCAGTTTGTCGATTCCATGGTTGCCACCCTCAAAGAAGAATTGAAGGTGCTTCTGTTCTGTTCTTCTATATTAATAAATATTTATACAATCAGAAAATATATATATATTTATTAAATAAATAAAGGTTTAGAATCAAGGAGCGAGCCTGTTTGTTTGTTTGTTGATATCAAACAGTATTTTGAAAAATAGCACAAATCATGTCTAATGCATGCATTGCATCGGAATTCTATTCTACCATATGATCGAAATCTTACCATTGAGTGGGTGATTATTGGAACGTTTCTGAAGACAATGTACAACCTTGGTGCCCGGAAATTTGCGATGGTGGGGATCGGTGCGGTCGGATGCTGTCCCTCACAGAGGAAGAAGAGCAGCACAGGAGAATGCAATGAAGAAGCCAACGACCTGTCCGTTAAGTACAATGAACACCTTAAATCACTGTTACAGGAATGAAAAACAGAGCCAAAGGGCATGAGCTACCCTACTTGCACACTTACACTGTCTTGCCTAACCTCATTCAGAAACCAGATTCTACGGTATCAACTACTACTGGTTTTAGGCGCTGTATTACTACTTTCACAAGCTTGAAATTCATGCATATGTCATCATACCCGAAACTCCTTGATTTAAAGGATTTAAAGAGGTAAGCTGCTTGTTGGGGGTTGGGAGACCTAAT
This sequence comes from Tetrastigma voinierianum, assembly GCA_016808115.1. NCBI lineage: Eukaryota > Viridiplantae > Streptophyta > Magnoliopsida > Vitales > Vitaceae > Tetrastigma > Tetrastigma voinierianum. The sequence continues at coordinate 79,080 of JAEQBH010004256.1, read as the reverse complement.
GCAGATGTCCCATGCCCGCCTATTGCCACGTATTGCTCCAACAGAAAAGATCATGTCTTGGGGATCTATACCACCCAACTGAAGCAGCTAGCATTCTTGTTCAGAATCTTGTTGATGGTACAGAGGAGTACACATTCCCCATGAATGTGAGGCAATTGGCTGCTGCCGCCGCATAAAGTGACCAATGCGAACAGAGAATAGATAGCAAAGGCTCATCATTGTGAATGGTAGATAATATGCCGCCGCATAAAGTGACCAATGTGAACAGAGAACAGATAGCAAAGGCTTATCATTGTGAATGGTAGATAATATGGTGACATGATATACCCAAAAAAAACAACAGAAAATATTCGTAGTTTTGATACCATTGTACTGCATCTGTTTTAAACTGTTTTGATATCTAATTATAGAGGAAAGCTAGCACCACTGTACACCTTCTTGCCTTTGAGCTAAAATTCAAAATTTTCAAAATCTGCAATTTATGATTATGAAGGGTAAAATATGAATGGCATAAGCAACATGACTTTATGGTTAAACCATTCACTGTAGGGATAGAAACAATGCCCAAACTCATGCTGTAAAGCAATATGAGAAAACCTTGGGAAAATTTATGTAAATTCATTTGCAGACGAGACGGTATTAAAAAATGAAAATGCTGCAAATTTTCTATTTAGATGAAGTTGATACACAGCATATGAAAGTAATAACTTTGACAATTTTGGATTAAGAAGGAAAAATCTCTTGGAAAAAGAGATCGAGATCACCCTTGAGAACATCAAATGCCAACATCTTGTCCACTGCATCCTGCATACAGATCAGCCTTTTTGGCTTCAGCAACATAGGAACAAGATAGATGAAAAATGTAAATTCATTCTATTTGAGAGTTAAGTAGAGTAAGTGTTAAAGACCTGATATTCATATTAAACTCAAATCCTACAAACATGAACTTTTAGGAAAGTTGGTCATTTAACAGTAAGTAAAATGATTTTATATTTGGTTGTCTAATGAAAAATTTTAACGAAAACCAAATATAAATAAAATTACCTTAAACTTAGTATATTCTTAAATTGTTTAATCTCTTTATATTGATGAGTTAAAAATAAGTAAATTGGTTTGAAGTATCTAATTTTATTTTCCTTCATTTCTTCATTCTTTCTATTTTTCATTCTTATTTTCTTTCCCTTGCATTTTCCCTCAAATTTTTCGGTAACCAAACATAGCCTTAGGTTCTGAAAGCATCACCTTGTATAGCTGATCCTGAGCTAATATTCTCTCATTGCACATACGCTCAACATGCTTATTATTTCCAATAGCGTCCAATATACATGCTGCTCTCCTAATAACATCCTCTGGAACACCTACATGAACAATGTAGTAAGTGATGTCAGTAAATTGATCTAGTGAGAGTTGCAGCCTCTACCGGACTTCTAACATTTTAGTCACAGGAAAGAGATGCATATTGGAGACCAAAGCTCTAACAATTAGAGAGGACTTTGATACAACAAAGCAGCAAAGCAGAGGTGCATTAATCCTACACATGAACGGCCACTCTTTGACTTTCTCCTGAACATCAAAATTCATTACTACAGGACAATATAAATGATGATGTGAAGGGACAGAACACGTCCAGGGAGCTAAACTAACAAATAATGCATCATCTAGTTTTCATACACATTCTGCTATAATCAGACCGTGGAAACCACATGTTTGCCTGAGTCTGTGTCTATATAATGATCAGAAAATATCTGATGGTTGACTAGGAAGATTTATAGAATGCAGATCCAGAGACCGTAGGACACATCCTGGAAGCCATACTGTGGCATCTGACATGTGTAGATCTAAAGATGGTAGACCATCTTTGAAATCTATCAAATAAACAAATTACAAGAACACGTAAAAATCTTTCAATGGAATTTGCCAAAAGAAAAGCAGAGATTGATCTTCATGTTTTGCATTTTTAGCGATTATAATATTTGAATTATATAAAAGTGACAGTATGAGAGCAGTTTTTTACTGCAATAATGGGATGGCAGCCTCTCAAGGCCACTTCTACAGCTTCCAAAGCTGAATTCACTCTCATTTTATTAATTTTAAATTTGGGTCTTATACATTGTCTTCCTCACTCTTCTTCTTTTTCTTCTTTCTTTTAAATTTATGTATTTTGTTTGCAGTCATTCTCAATGCACTACTGCAATATGAGGCCATCGACATGAATCATGTTCAATCATTATAAGCAGCTATCAGAAATCCATGATCTGCTGTCGCAAATATAAATAAAAAAATAAAACAGCAACTTCTGGATCCATGTATAATCAAGACATACCAGCAAGTCGTGCACAGTGCAGCCCTGTACAAAGCAAACTGGAATCAGTGACTTCCACTAACAACTTTCGGAAGGCATCCCCAACTCAACTAAAATACATACACTCACCATAGCTAAGAAGCGCATGTCCTGGAACTAGCCTGAAAGATGAGCAAAAAATTCATGTTTTGCTTGACTAAGTTTAATGGAAAATCAAAATAATTTACATTTTGTAACTTGTTACAGTTTTGGCTCATTAAGCCAGATATTCAAGGAGTTTGACCCAGTAAATTATAGAAAGTCAACAGTCATGACAATAAACTATAGATGGTCGATCTGTCTACAAATGTGTACAACCGCAGATAGATATTATAAAAGAAAATCTGCATATGGAATTGGTCTGTCTCACAAAGGAGACTTCCTTATTTCCATGAACTAATGAAATATAGTCTGCACTCTACAGGAAGAAATAGGCAGTGTATACTGATAAAGGAATACGATATCTCTAATATCTCTACAGTTGTTGTCAGGTCTCAGAACACTCATATGGTGTAAAACCTGATTTTCTCAGACTGCAATAACCAAATATAAATGAGTGTCCCTTTCTTGGCATGAAAGGAACTCTTCATAAACTTAAGCAGCGGATCTGTGAGAATATACCTTTGGCAAGCAGCTCTCATTAAACATCTCAGTCAAGTGAGTGCAAACCAGAACCTGCAAAGCAGTAGGTATATTCCATAGCAAGAATATGTACTGAGTCTACAGATAAACATTTCTTATCAATGCTTGGAAGAGGTATGAGGACAATAAACCTTTGGAGGGTCATCACTTGCAACAAAATGATTAATAGTTCCCCCAAGGAGACCAATACCATCTGGAATCAAAATCCAGAACAAATTATTAGAGAAATAATAATGGTATTACAATTAACTTGAAGGTTATGTTTTGTTCCCTACAAACACTGAGTTTGAAGGAGTGTAGCAAAATAATTTATTATCTTTAAATCATTTTTTCCCTTCATTTCTTTTTCTTTCTTTCTATTTTTCCTCTCATTTTCCCTTAAACATATGGCAGAAGCAACTAAGATGTGGACAATCATAATGGTGGAAAGGCTAACCTTCTGTAAGAGTACCTTTACCAAATTCATCCAGCAAACATAAAGATCGAGAGCTTGCATGCCTGCAAATGTTCTCAAGAACAACTGTAGTCATGAACCAAAGTGGATAATGGGTATAGATATGAAAAAAATGAAACAAGGTGCAAAACTACTTCCTAGCACAGAAGCTGCAAAATTTCTAGCTATTCAAAATAGCTTACAGCTCTCAGTTCCAAATTTCCCATCCACAACAATGGAACAAGGTGGCTTTAACAACCAAAAAAAGGTTATGGCACACACATTGGCATAGGTCAGACATCTAGAAATTTGGAATGCAGATTCATCCCACAACCATTACTTTGGTAAATTGCAAGCTATCATATCTAACTATTTTAGATATACCTTAACATCATTCCCACTTGATGCAGATCAATCATAAATGTTGATTGCTCTGCAGTCATAAGCTTGCTTCCCATTGCACAAAATATCCTGCCAATAACATAATTGTTGTTGGTTTGGGAAATTAAATGTTAATATGCTCCAAGAACCTTATGAATAGAACATGTTCCTAATATAAGGGATATACCTATCTGTCAAACCCACGGTTGCAGCATCTGCTGGTACAAAACTTCCAATATGGGAAAGGAAAACAATTAAAGCCACCTGGAAAACCGTATCTTTCAAGAACTATAACTTTATGATAAGCAATTCATTGATGCATGAAATCTTCTTCTCAGAAAAAATGATACACATGCATTGATGACATTTTGCCTCAGAACAAAATGAGATGCAGCGATATGAGGCCAAAGTTGTGTTGTACAAGAATGCACAAAGGGAGTGGTCTGAGACATCCAAAAGGTATGCTAAAATAGGAACGTCTTAGTTCTATGAATATCTTCCATCCTTAAATGGATAAATAATAAATATTTCAATTTACTGCATTTGTGTTCTATATCTGAATTCCATACTGGGGACAAAGTGGCAAAACACATGTACACAGTCATGACACATACAGTCATACAAACATCTCCCACCTATAAATACATGCGCACATTAATGGTGTTAGAATGTTGGTGCATTTGGTGGTAATGGGGGAGAACAAGGCTTTACTAGGAGAATGAATATTGATTCTGCCTGGAAACAATGTTGGTGCATTGACCTGCTTTATACCTATCAAAAAAGGAAAAACCTATTGACCTGCTTTATGTAGATGCTCTTCCCTGAATAATTGGGGCCTGTGATGATATTGATTCTTCCTGGAAACAGAACAAACTTGAAAGTTTAACAAGAATAATGGGTATGTCATATGCAAAGATGGGATTAGACATTTGAGTTAAGATCAGCATCGAATGCTAGTTCAACCATCTGATTCCAATTACCATTATCAAGAATCTTTGTATCATTGGGAATGAATGTGTCCACTGTCATTTCCTGCAAAACATGTCTGCTGGCCATATAAACTGGTTGTTATCTGTTTGGGATACTACCTGATCAAATTATTTCATGTTCTTTCAAATTGAAATTAATGCAAATAAAACCATGGTCAGCATAACATGTTTGCTCACCTTCCATTTTGTATATCAAGTAATGAATCTGCAGTCAGAATAGGTCTACATAGTTGAATGACCAGCAATCAAATGACAATGACAAAAAGCTAGATAGCACCATGGAGGTGCAGTTAGGAAAAAACATCCAGACAAGAAAAACAATACATAGGGACTTACAAGGGAGAATGAGAAAAAATGGTTGAATCGTATTTACCAGTCCAGCTCAGCAGCAAAGTTCACCGCCTTGAGCAAATGCGTTGAGAATAAGAGTACATGTGACACCAAGTCTCCAGTAATTACCCTCCATATCTTTAACAAGGAATCAAAAGAAATATTACAAAAAAATGCATCGGATATAGAACTACTGTTGGTGACTAAATCTGTGGAACTGCGTTGTACTATGTCACTGTCCTGGTCTTGGAAACTATTAGGTTGGGCCCACAGGGGAACAAAATGGAGAGAGGGAAAGAATGTTCCACAATTACCATGAGTCCAAGCACATAATAATGTTCCTTAGTTATTTTCATAAAATAAGATGTCTTACCCATACTTTCTTGAGAATCAGAGTTGAAAAGTTCTGAAATTTGATGTGGAAGAAGAACGCATAGCAGAACTTTACCTACATACCTAAAATTTTAAGTATATATCTCCAAGTAGGGCTTAACCCAATTCCTGCCTTTGAGGTGCGGTAGAAGAAACCTTTTGTATTCCATCCCCATCCGAGAACTCTTATTATGACAGCCATGAGTTACTAAGTAGACCAAAAAATGTATGTTACCTACATAAACTACTTTTTTTTTTCAACCATCCACTTACTGCAAATTCAAAATCTTGTAGCTTTTCTAGTGTAGTTTCATCAAGTTTGTCTTCAAAAATGCACATCAAGTATCCTATGGAGAACCAACAAAGCATTCATAAAAAAATAATAGGAATGCCAGAAATATTCCATCTGAAGACATGTTGAAATATTAATATTTTCAGAAAAGGAATCATATAATAAGTTTACACTCTATCGGTAGAGATTCAGATTAAAGTAAGAAGTTGAGACTCACATAACTCGGTTTAACTCAACAGAGCCTTTCTCTGACCAGCAAGGAAAAGAAACTCGCAAGAAAACCACTTGGATGTACACAATACTTGATTATGGGCTCAAATACCAATAGGTTAAATTTAACCATGAGCAGCTGAAAAAGAGAGGTCAAACAATCTTGCTGCAGATGTCCCTTTTGTGGAAGATATGAAGAAGGCTTGGAGCACCTTTTAATCCATTGCCCAATGATTTCGGAGTTGTGGGCTGCTCTCTTTCCTATAGCCAGAGCAGATTGGGTTTGTCCTTTCTTGGTGAAAGACTTGCTCTTTGGCTGGATTTACTTCCCCAGAAAGAACGCGAAATAGTGGATGGCGCTCCTTAGTCTCCTTCTTCGGGGCGATATGGAAGGAGAGAAATAAAATAGTTTTTGAAGATGCCACGTTCTCCTTTAATAGCATTAGTTCTCTAAATTCCTGGGTTGGGTTAATCTCTAATGTGGATTACTCTATTGTGCATTCTCTAGGTCCTAAAGTTCTTGGGGCGGTAAGTTTTTTGTTTGTCCCATTTTTTGTATATTGTTAATCTTAGGCTCCCTTTGTATACCCTGTATACGTCAGGCTGCCTCCTGGCTCCTTTGTCTCTAATAAATCTTCTCTGCTCTATCAAAAAAGAAAAATACTAATAGGTTAAATTTGGAAGAAATTGCTTATTTCTCATGATATCATAACTCAAATCGATGGGAGGCCTCATCTCAAGACCTTCCTTTATTTAAATGTCTAACTATGTGATCACAAAAGATGTGATATGTTAGAAAGTAATGCCACTTGTGCCTTCCATACCACTATGATTTTCATTATAAACCATTAAGGGTGCTGCTTAGAGAGCTTATTTGTAGCTTATTTGAGCTTATCTTCTCGCATAAGTACTTTTGATAAAAATTATAGGTGTTTCTGGAAGAGTTTATAAAAATTGCTGAAAATACATGATATTTATATTAAAACCCAAATCCTACAAACTCGAGCTTTAGGAAAGTTGGCCGCTTAACATGGTATTAGAGCTTGGTTTGCGAGATCTTGCCCGAACCTCTCTTTCGCAATTTAATCCCCATTTGTTTATTTTAAAGTCCAAGAAGGACTATTTGGTTTGTTTGACTCTGCACGCGGGTATGGGGTCGCACGTGAGGAAGAGTGTTGAAAATACATGATATTCGTATTAAACGCAAATCCTACAAGCTCGAGCTTTTAGGAAAGTTGGTCATTTAACAAAAATAACTTATGATCCCCCTATAAGTTCATTTTAGCTTATTTTAATAAGCTTTATAGAGAAGCTAATCAAAAAAAGCTTATACGAAAGTCTAAAAATCAATCATCTTAATGACAACTGTCCTTCTAACAAATTATGTAAAAAAAAAATGAAAAAATTCTGAAAAAATTATGTAAAATATAGGTAAATTTTTTGAAAAAATTATGTAAAAAATTAAAAAAAAATCTGAAAAATAATGAAATTTGATGTGTTTGGTCCTCTCATGGAAGACTGTATTAGATGCATTACATAGGGTTGCTTGATTATGAAAAATGAGCTTCATCTATTCATTCTTCTTAGATCTTAACTCTTGGAGGAGATGTTTATCCATATGAGTTCACACATCGCCAAAGCCATAGCTCTAATACCATGTAAAGAGAATAAATTCTATGATTTCATTAATGAATAATACAAGGGAACACACATATTTATACATAATAGAATATGAGAAAGGAAACAAAATCAGAATAGAATCCGGAAACTGAAAAAGGATAGAAAAATGAAAAGAATCCAAGTCCTATTAGGAAATTAATCCTCAACATTTCCTCGCATTTTGCTTTCTGTACTGAATCAAGATGTTTCAAGTATGTGCTGCAGCGCTACTCTGCCATCGCTTAGAGCCTATATGTTAGGTGGATCAGAAGTGCTTCCAAATACTTAAAAGAGTTTCCTTACAAAATGAATTTTGGCTAAGTTTTTTAAATAGTTTTTGGACTTTGAAGAATCATTTGAAGTGATTCTTGAATAGAATTTGATAGATGTTTCTTCATTAAAGCATTTTTTATAGAGGCGCTACCAACAAAGGTGTTACTAGGTGTGGAGAAAAATAACTCTTTGATTATCACATCAACAGTGGTGAACATACATATATTTATACTTCTAAGTGTTAGAGCAAAGAAAAGGAAACAAAATTAGAGCTCACTGGGGAGGGCAAGAGAAAAGGAAAGAAGGAAAATATTCCTAAACGGATTAGAAACTAATCTTTAATACTCCCCCTCGAGCTGGAGCATATAGGTCAAATGGATTACACATGTACTTAATCTTAATGCACCAAGCTTGTTAGACATGTACTTAATCTGATGGGTAGATTTGGGGTCGTTGGAAAAGTCGTAGGAATTGACTACACGACGAATTGATGGGACCAGAGTAAGACACGCTACAGATGATGTCGAATTGATCAGACCTAGCAGTTGATGTGATTGGAAAGAGGGCCCGCAAGTAGATCACGAGTGAGCCGAAAAAGTCGGCCGGAAAAAGGTTCGTGGGAGAAGGTCCGTCGGAGAAGGTTCGCTAGAGAAGGTCCGTTGAAGAAGATTCACTGGAGAAGGTCCGTCGAAGAAGGTCCGCTGGAAAAGTTTCGTCGGAGAAGGTCCACGGAAGGTCCGTAAGAGAAAGTCCGTCGAAGAAGGTCAGTTAGAGAAGGACCGTGGGAGAAGGTCCATCGGAAAAGGTCTGCGGGAGAAGGTCCATCGGAGAAGGTTCATGAGAGAAGGGCTGTCGGAGAAGGTTTGCGAGAGAAGGGGGACGTCGGAGAAGGTCCGACGGAGAGGATCCGCTAGAAAAGGTCCGCCGGAGAAAGGTCGCGGGAGAAGGTCCGTCGGAAAAGTGGCTCTGATACCATGAAGAGAAAAATAACTCTTTGATTTTCATTAATTAACAAAGTGAGGGAACATACATATTTATACTCTAAGTGTTAGAGCAAAAGAGGAAACAAATTTAGAGTGTAATTAGGAGACTAAAGAGAAAAGGAAAGAAGGAAAATATTCCTAAATGGATTAGGAAACTAATCCTTAACACTAGATAAAAGCATTTTCAAATAATGAGCCCCAAACTTGTTGTTAGACACCTTACGATTCTTCCCAATGCATCCGTTTTACAAGCCAATCATCATGCTCTTAGCAATTAAGGTCTAAAGATGGTCTAGTTTCATACTCCAAAGTTCCTTTTATATTTATCACATGCTAATTTGCCTGATATGAGAAGGAGGATATCGCTTAGCACCAATGGAAAACAAATGACAGAAATCCACATATTTAACTATAAAAATTTATGCCATCCACTAACACTCTCAGACAAAAAAAAAGTAGAGAACATGTGTAATTCAACCTATTCGTGTATATAAACAATACATGGGACAAGCTTGCCTTCGAAAAAATGAGGAAGTCGTGCAAGTTCTAATGATGACACCTGCAAGGCACTTTTATATTTCAAACATGACCAGATGTAAAATCCATAATGATTTTCATTATTGAATTTGATCCATAAAACAGTTAAATAACTAGTACCTCTTCCAGAAATTCTGGCAATTCTTCATATATTTGCCTCAGCTCATCCAACTAAGGGCCAAAAAGAGGAATTTGTTAGGCAACAATCCGTATACTAATGAGAACCTTGTTTGATGTAGCACTAAAGTTTCTCAAAGAAGCAAGAAATTCGATCATCTCCCAATATTGAATTACTGGGGAATTTCACTAATATATATATATATATATATATATATATTTATCAAGAAAAGCAAATGTATAGATCAAAAATAACCCGATGTTCCAAGAAGTACACCGGACGTGATACAAGAGGGAAAAACACAAAAGGAAAACAAACAAAAGCAACTAGCAGAAGCTAATGGAAAGACCTACCGCCCCACACAACAAAACCCAAAAAACACTTCTTAACTACTTCCCATCCAAGTCAAAAGTCCAATGTACCTGGAAGTTATCAACACTATACAAGTTTGCCCAAGTCCACAAATTGTTCAAGAATTTAGCTTTAATCTTTTGAGTACAGAAAATCCCGTTCTCGAACGTCACCCTACTACTTTCACACCATAAAGTCCAAAAGATACACAAGGGTGCTGCCATCTAGAATTTTTAGTGTTTTTTACCCACTGAAGCTTCTCGCTATGCTAGACGGGTATGAAGAACCGAAAGCAGAAAAACCCAACTAGACCCAATAGTCAACAAAAAAAAGGTCTCAAAGCATCCTAGCTTTACTGCAATGGATCAACAAATGCCCTATAGTCTCCTCATCCTCCTCACACAAAAAGCATCTATTAGCAAGAGCCCTTCCACGGCGTTTAAGCTGATCCAACGTAAGACTTTCCCCAAGAGGCTTCCCATGTAAAAAAGCCTATTTTTAGAGGCACGGTAGAGTTCCAAATTGAACGATACAGGAACTCTATAGCGGGAGAGTGATCTAACCCGAGGGGAAAACTGAACAAAGCACCTCCTCTCCACAACATACATCTTTCCAGAAGCTAACCCTTCTTCCATCACCTGGGCGGAGAAGCCCGCGGCTTTGGAAAAAAAAAAAAACATGTCATTCTTTCCTAATTTCCTCCATGCTAACACCAAAACCGCCCTAAAGTCCCAAGTGTGCCAACCTCCGTGAGTTTCACCAAATTTACTACAGATGACCTTTCTCTAGAGAGAGTTCCTCTCATTCTCAAACCGCCAGCTCCATTTGCATAATAGTGCTTTATTCAGTTTTGAGAAACTTCTCAGCCCAAGGCCCCCTTTTCTCTTTTCTATGCAAACAGTAGCCCAATTGACAAGGTGTGGTTTCTTCTCAAGGCTGGCTCCTCCCCATAGAAACTTTCTTCGGAAGAGAGATAGGTAATAAATCGGAAAGCTAAACAAAGTGCTATGCAATAGAGTTAACCTTCCACCTTTTGAAATATACCGTGATCTTCCAAGATACGCCTTCTTTCCAAAACCTCTCCTCAACCGAATCCCAAACCCCTATTGCCTTATGAGAGGTTCCGAGGGGAAGGCCCAAGTATGAAGTAGGGAGGGAACTTATTCCGCATCCAAATTCTGTAGCTAAGTCCTCCACGTTTGCAACAGGCCTTACTGGAATGATATCGCTCTTGTTTAAATTAATTCTCAACCCCGACATCGCTTCAAACCACATCAAAGTCTAGCTCAAAAAACTTCAAGATCTTTGCTCCGCTTCATTCCGACTTCGATCGCACACACACACACACATCGCTACAAGATATATATATATATATATATATATATATATATATTATAGGTCAATTATGTTCATGGTGCTGGGCGAATAAAATAAGCAAGTTTTGAATATCCACATGCTATGAAAAGACAATAATATATGAAATCATTGACAGGAACTTTAACCTCATCACAGAAACCCTCTTTCACCAATGTCCCATAGCCCTTTTCTTTACTTCTGTTCACATCAATAACACCAATTACCTACAAACACAAAAGAAAAACATAGTGCTCTTTTCCTTTTTCAATAAAACAAAATTAGCGCTTTCAACAAATATAAGATAATAAGGGATTAGGGGATAATGTAACATTTAGAAAATAAGGTTTCAGATTGACATGATCGAAGAAGTTTGTCTGAAGCACTCTGGACTGTTGAACCACTACAGCAGTATACATTTTCACATAACATAGTTTTTTTTTGTTTCTGTTTTTTTTTTTTTTTTCTTTTTGTTTTTTCCTTCTTTTTTGTTTGTCTTTTTTGATAGACTACAAAAAAGGAAGTTTCCAAAAGCTTTCCTGATATGTATCTTGTTGGAGCAGCGCAAGCATAACAAAGCTGAGCAAAGACTAAAGAACTGATATAACTAACCAATTCATAGACATAAGCCAACTCTGTTGTAATGCATGAAAGCCGTACAAACTTGAACAAACATACACATCAATTCACATCTAGAAACTGTAAGTGTATATAAAAATACAGTGTTACAGAGAGAGCAGTAGCAGTTGAAGCAACAGTTCGATACCTTTTCAACAATGTCCAAATTCAAATGCCTCACTTGCTCTTGAAGACTTTCTGAAATGCCTACTTCAAATATCTTGTTCACATGCAAGAGTGAACAAACACTCTAAAAGGGAACAAATAATAAATAGTGAGCCAAGATTTCAGGAGCTTGAAAGCTTAGAACCAAAGAAGAAGGTCAACTTGGTTTAACACACTATATATAGGTCAAACTGTTGCCTTTCTTTTGGCTGTTTTTGTACAGTTCTATACATCCTGTATAGCCTGGGGTGCGCTTTTTTGGCGCTTCTCTTTAATCAATAGATGCATGTTACTTATAAAAAAAAAACACTATATAAAGGAGAAAATATGCTTCCATTGCACCTTAAGGATCAAATTCAGGAGTTTATTATCATTAAGGAATTTCCTGAGAATTGTGTTTATCAATGCAATCAAATGAAAATTTGTTACAACATAATCTGATGCATTGATAGGATGCAGATGTTTTATTTATCCAGAGTCAAAAGGGTAGCATACTTCCTGGAATTTAGACATGGGAACCAGGCTATATTTATGTCTAAATTTACTAAATGTTGCAACAATTAATGTCTAAAATGCTAATCATTAAGGTTGATTATTGTTCAATCTGAGATCTGATAACCACCTATTACTAACAAGCATCCTTGGCACTAGCTCAGCAGATAGGTAGTTTATGAACATCCAATAAATTGGAAAAAAAGTTCTAACATTTGATGCATAAAATATGGAGTTAAGCCTACCTTCAAAAAGGATGCCCAGTCAGTGCTTACACATATGGAGCTTGGGGAGTTGAATTTCTTCATAAAATAAAAAATATAAAGCTTCAGAAACTTCAAAATTAAAAAAATACAAGTGCAAAAGAGATACTTACAGATGGAGAAAAGATCAAATGATAATGACAAAGGTATGTTAGTATTATCATCAAGAACAACCACAAAATAGGCTATTCTGCATGCTATAATTTTAATATGTAGTATGCCAAGCCAACATCTAACAAGTTCTTCTTTTGGTGCTGCAGCAAAGAGAGGATAATGCCAGTAATGAAGAATAAATGGCTAAGGGTTTTCAATTAAATAAGGAAGAGAAAATAGCCAAGAAACATAATCTAGTTCCATTGTCCTATAAGAGTATCTTTATAGGAGGTTGGTTTTAGTATTCGCTAATTTTCTTTATTTTAGTTTGTTAAGTTTTCATTTTAGTTAGGATTGAATTCTTGTCGAGTTTCTATTTCATTTAATCTTCTTATTACATTAGAAAATTTTTAATTTCTTTTAGTTTCTAATAATATGGCTTTCTCATATCTTTGCTGATTCTGCAAATATACAGAATTAGAAAAGTTGAATAACTACAGAAGGAAATATAAGAGTCTATATATACGCTTATGGTATTTAAAAGTACGCAGGGGATTTTATTAAAAGTTTCAGCATCCATTAATAAAACGTTAACCTTGGTGGGATTGCCAATGATCTCTTTTTTTCTCTTTTTGCTGTCGACGTGTATTTTCTTCGCCTTATTTTATAGCATAAGAGAATTGTTATGTTGGAAATTTTAAGATCCTGCATCATATAGTTTTAAATTTTACACTATACAAAATGTTTGATAAAAGACAAAAGAAAGGTCTACGCAGATTACAAATACGAGTTAAACACATGTGGTTTTAGCTCCAGCCACTGAATTACACCTGTATTAATGGAAAATAAAGACTAGAGCAAGAAATTGACTTTTCTGAAGCAACTAAAGCAGAATGTATGAGAAAGAAGAAGAGAAAATAATAGAGTTATACCTTCAGTATATAGGGAATATCCTTTACAGACTTCAGCGTTTCTCGTAAAGAAACTGTCAATTCTTCTGAACAAAGGAAGAATGATATCTTGATTTGTTAAAGAAAAGTCCTTGTTGTGGCATATTAAGGATGGTTTGGAAGTCAATGATTCAGACAAAAAATTTCATTTTACAAGTGAAGTTCTCAAGATTTTTATGTGCTTAGGTCATTCAACAAAACACCATGCAAGGCTGGTCTAACAAATTCGTTAAGGCATATAAACCATGTTACACACATCAGGCTACTGATTCAGGCCTCACAAAGCAAGAGTCAATCCAACACATTTTGACAACGAAAGGATACAGCATTCAGACGACAGTTCAAGTTTTCAAGGTCTAGTATAGGCCGCAAGAACCAGTTTCTATAGAAAGATAGACCAATTATCCAACTCCTCACATCAGACATAATCATTAGTTGCATCACAAATTGCTGAAACTGAATTTACCTCAATAGACGTCTACCAATTGGTGTTACACACTGAATCAACAAAAATAATTTAGTTCAAATCAAAACACACTGAAGAACCAAAAATGAAATGGCTTCACATACCTTATTCATCATTCCAAACACTGAGAACCTGACAATCAAGGATGTCAATGCGCATCTACTATCAATACTAATCAGAATAGGTTTCAGCACATACCCTTCTTTAGCTCTACCAATGCCCATATGGCTTGGGTGTTTGTCTATTTGGAAAATCTGCAAGGCCTCATGAGCTGCTGGATCAAGTTTGAGAAATTTATGTCTGGTTTTATGTGTCAAGTCATCTACTGATTTTTATTAGCTTTCCAGGAAAAAAAATGAGGAAATAATCAGCTAATCAATAATATCCTGTGGCATTGGAAATAATATTCTATATTAGGTTTGGATTGCTTTTGCTGTAAAATTCTACCACTACATACATGGTTACCAGAGACCCATGGAGAAGCAGATTAAAGTAAAAACAATCATTTCAGTGCTGAAGACAATGTATTAGAGAATAGCAAAAAATCCTTTCATCTTTGGAGACAATCTATAAGAGGATACAATGAAATTTCTGTGATAGAATCAATTGTAATTGATGCATTCCCACATTCCTTTTGCTCAAGGGTATCCACAATTCTCTCATTCTCCAATATGGCAAGAAGGCCCCCACTTGCACGAACTTGAATGTCACTTCCAATATCCATCATAGAACTCAGCTGCAAGTAGTAGAAGAACAAAAGATCTTCAACATACATATCAAGGTAGACACACACAACATATTTATTTGGGGTTCCAATAAAGCAGCAATTCCACAAAATAGGATTCCAGGGTGAACAGCATTGAAACTATTGAAGATGGAACATCTAAGCGATGCAAGATTTTACATGATTTCATCACATTGGAGACGACGCTACAACTGAAAACTAGAAAATGTTTTGGAGATTTCCAGCATCTAAATAGCAGAAAGCAAAAGCCATGTTTATGAGCCCACAACTGTAGACTGCTCTACACTATCTGAAAACTAGGAGAGCAACATTCAATTGTCATCAGGATTCAGAAACAAAAAACTACTCATGAAATTACAAGATTTTTTTTTTTTTTTTTTTTGAGCGAAAACAACCAGAATAGTATTAATAAAAATAAAGCATATTACAGAGGAAGGACGAGATTTCCTTCCAAAAAACATACAACCCAACTGAATTTAAAACTACAACCAACAGCACGTGTTTCCAAGACCCATACTACCCCTATTTGGGTGGTTTAAACAAAAACCGCCAACCAATTAAGTTGTAAAAATGAAAGTGGCACTCCTCTAAATACAGGGGTACATGGATTTGGTTTTGCCATAGTAAGCATGTGTACATGACTCATTTCTGTTGAGAATCATAGGATATTCTTAGAATATTCTTTGATTTATTCTAGATATTCTAGAATATCCTATCCATTGTTTATCTCAGATATTCTAATATCCTCTGCTATTCCATTCTTTTGTATATATAGGTTTCTTTATACTATGTAATAACTCACTCATTCATTTTCAATAAGAAAAGCATAATTTTCTATATTTCTTCACGCAGACGAGTCATGGCCAGGGTTTTTGGAGTGAGCCCCTCCGATGGATCTTTTCGCCGGATCTCGCCAGATCTTCCTCAGCTGATTCCTCCGCGGATCTTCTCAATCAGATCTCCTCTGATGGATCTCCTCCAACGGATCTTCTCAGTCGGATCTCCTCCGACGGATCTTCCTAGTCATATCTCCTCCAACGGACCTTCTCGCTGGATTCTCCAAGGATCTTCTCCGTCGACCTTCTCCTACTTGACATCTTCTCCGCCAAATTCTCAATCCGATCACATCAACTCCATCGTACACTCCTCGTGCCTACTGTCGCCAAGACGACGTCAGATTACTAATACTTTATAATGTCTTTATGCATATAACCTATATGCTCCAGCTTGAGGGGGAATGTTGAGAATCATAGGATATTTTTAGAATATCCTCTGATTTATTCCCTAGGATATTCGTAGAATATCCTATCCTATGGTTTATTCCCTAGAATATTCTTATAATATCCTAGGGAATAAATAATGAGTGAGGAATTTCAAGAATATCCTACATGATTCTCAAATACCCCTTTAAAACTAGCAAAATATGACAAAAACATCATTTAAAGAATTATATTACATGGAACCAAACCTGGAATCTCTTCCATCCTACTTTCCAAACTAAACTTTTAATCAAATACTCTACTATTATTTTAAGCTCAAAATAATTCAACCTCATGCTTATTCATTTTTTTTCTATTCACACATTGAATATTTTTAGTAGTGCAAGAAAAGCTCCCCTAAACATTTTAATCAAGCCAGAATAATTTTCTAATTGCATGATCAGAAAACTTACAGATCAAACAACTGGACTTCCCAAAAGTCAAGCATATCACCTAACTTTTAACAAAAAAATGTCTCTCCTATTGCTAGAGCTAGATAGATCCATTGAACGATTTTTCTTTTTTTAAATACATAAATGTTTTTTTTCCTTTCTTTTGTCCACATTGAAACTTGAACCTGGAACCTCCCATAACCTCACCCTTTACCACTTAAGCCTAGCCTCAAGGCTAGATCCACTAAACAAAATTGTCAGATGTTTGGTGCTAATCTCATGCTTTAAGGCAAATATGTTCTATAATCCCCAACTTGAAATTCTTTTATTTCAAGTTCTTAGTTCTCCTAATCTGGTGCTCTAAAATATGAAATCAAGTGTTGGTTGCTGCTATCGACACTCAAGTCCATAGCATTAATTCAACCAAGATTTTGAAGATATGACGCAATATCCTCTTTGATTAGCCTAGTTGTGCCTCCCATTTACTACTACATGAAATTCAGAATCTCATCATGCACCCTTTGATTAGCCCAGTTTTCGCCTCCATATTGTAGTGCATGATACCAATCAGCTACAAGAAGAGGATAGGACAAACTATTGAAGACATGCTCAATAATCTCTCAAAATTGAAGGATGGTTCAAATTTCCCCTAAACTACTTATTCCTCTTGATTAGCCGGAGCCTGTTTAAAACTTATGAACATTGAATTGTTCCACTAATTGCAACCCTATCTAGACTGTTCATGCTCCTTGTTTCTTATTCTAATAGGAGCAGGTATTAAATTGATGTGCAGTAAAGCAATCTTATTAAACTATAGCAGTGCAATTGCATGATGGCAAAAAATTTGCATGCAACATATGAATCAACCATAACTTGAGGAGCTTGAAGAAACCAACCTTGAGATGGAAAGGAACTTTTATTTCAGAAACACTACAGATGAAATATCACAAACTGGAGCCAACAAACATGAGGTTTTAACTTACAAAACAAACCCTCTCCTTGATGTTTAATCGGTCCACTCAGCCACCACAAATCAGTCTCGTGATATTCCAAACGAAAATAATAATACGGTTAATAATAAATAGAGGGAGAGTATGAGTAATCAATTTATCAATGAGAATATATATATATATATATATATTATAATATCATATAACGGATCAACATTAAGAAAGATATATGAGATAGTTCTTCTAACATTTCTCAGTGACATTTACATGTATGATGAAGATATTTAAGCCATATAACATGCATTAACTTAGCAAATACCTGCAGGAAACCATATCATGTTAGATATCTAATGGAAAAGCAAATGAGATATTGGTTGTTGAAGCTTTTTTTTCTCCTTTCTTGCTTTTTATTTATTTATTTTGGCACTACCTATCAAAAAGCATTATTTATTTTGGTAATAATCATTTAAAAGGATAAATCCATTGCAACTTTTTAATAACCAACTTCAGTTTCATAGCTTAGCACTTTACCGCTCAAATCACTAAAAGAAATACACACAGAAAAAACTTTCCTGTCAAACTTACAAACAACTAATCATATAACTATAAAGCACAATACAAAAATCTTATACAACTTCAAAGCACATCAAATAAAGCAAAAGACAAAATTTGGCTAATTGGTTTTATACCTGTGCCATGCTTGCTCATAGCTGAATATTGAACTTTTCACAAGCTTCACTGTAGGAGTCTCAGTTGTTCCATCTGCATCATTTAGGTGTAAAATGGCTCATAAGTTATCCGCCAGAAGACAGCCAGAATAGCAATATTCCATACCACTTCGTTGTAGTGCAGACAAGAAGGAATCCTCACTTTTAGTGCTCGTGTAAATAATCAGGGGCTTTGCTTGATACTTAACTGAAAAATATGTTTATTCAAGAGAAATGTATGAGATACATGAGACTCTGCACACTTAAAATAATGATCCAAAAACAATTCTCCACAAAAATTATGCACAAGAACAGCACAAAAACAATTCGACAAAGAATCCTTGAATTCAATTATCAAATAACACAGCACTAAATTGGTGAAGTATATAAAGAAGACCTCTTTTCAGTTAACATAGAGACACGAAGTCCTACCCAGATCAATCAAGGGAAAATCTGCACTGCCATCTTCCCAAACTTCCAGGACATACAGCTGGCTAACACTGAACAGAATAAGAAATCTTGCAAAACCTGGCAATAAATTTTGGTTGGAAGCCATCAATGTTAAAACAAATGAATCCTACTTGATTGTTAGACTATAAAAACTATGCTACACATACCGATTAAATAAAAATAAAAATAAAACTATGCTCCACATTGTCCATATTTCCCTCTCAGTGCTTAGACAAGAGAACATGTAAGTCCTAATATTTTATCCACATCAAGAAATGTTTATAAACATGAATAATATATTAATAGAGCAAGGGAACCTATATCATTTGTGATGCTTCCTTCACTAGTTAATGGTACAAAAGTTCATTCTTTTGTTACCTTTTTACACCTGGTAATTCTACAACATCACAATTTCCTGTATCATTGCTTTAAAAAATCTGCAAACTCGAAGACATTAGCTTTTTTAATGAGATTTTACCAGAACAACAATTTTCCTAAACCTCAGCTCCTCATTATAGGTAAAAATATTTTGTCTTTGCGCATAAAATAGAAATATGTTGGGATCATTAACACAACATAATTATGGTAGCATGAACCTCACCGATGACCGTGCAGAATGCATGCCATATACACCTGCATTGAATCCAAAATAGTGGGTTATTTTTTATAATATGTTAACCATATTTATACATTTCCAACATTGGTGACCGTAACCATTACCGCAGTCATTAAAAAAGTGACTGACCTGATTATGTACACAATAATCATTAATAAGTGCCCTGTTTTACCATAACAGAGGTGTTCTTAAAAGAAATGAAATCATGATTTAGCTAACTTGAGTAGCCTGAGTGGTGCCAGCAGTGATTTCCAACAGCCATTCTTTAGTGGTGACAGTGATATTAGTGGCTGCAAATGGAATTGGCTCAGCATTTTTCCATGTGTGCAGTTAGTTCCCCTTATGATTGAACACAATGTTAAACTGTCCTCTAGTATCAATTTATGATCAGTTTACACTTACATAAGTGCAAAGCATGGTCAATAAAAAGATTATCATTTCTGAAATACTAGGTGAAATTACACTAAAAACTTTATATATATATCATATTTCCTTCTTTTCACATACAAAGCTTTATTACTGTTTATGCATGTCTTCCTTTTGACAAGGCAATTTTAACTAAAAATTTTGACAGGTTTAATGATGTCATGTTAAAAAACACGAGGGGCCATGTCAGCAATGGAATGACCAAGTGATGCGATTATTGATAGGATTGGTTGTTGTGTTAACGATAACACAGTGTTAAATGCTTGTGCAATTCCTGAACGGTGGTAAAAGATTCAGAACCGTCAACTTTCACTAGGCATTCAATGCAATGAATTGTAGCAGCATGCTGCCTTTGTGCCAATGCATGTAGATTCCTTGCAATATCCAGATATAAAAACTGATATTTCATGATATCAAATTTTGACATTTTGTATAGAACTGAAGTTTATAATACACATCAGGAAATGCGATCACTTGAGTATTTTCTGCATTCACTATGAAAAAAGAACCCCAGATATGCAGGAATCATGAGAGACAGAAACGGTACTAACTCTACTCCACTTGAGTTTTAGTGTTTCGTTAACAAGAATGACATAGAAAAAGAGAAAAGAATCATGAGATTCAATCCTTTCACTTTTTAAATCTAGAAAACAAAGTGAATAAAATCAAATGAAAAGCACTGATAAGAGAGGAAAATATTGTCTCAAATTAGCATTCATGAAGCATCCATCGTTTTTATTGTGTTTCTTCAGAATTATCAAGTTAAATGAGGAGAAAATAGAAAGTAAGTGGGAAGAAATGATACAAACATTTCAGCATTGTCCTTAGATTAATATGTCAATCAAAACAGAGAATCTAGTAAAATGGAAATGAAGAATCTTGGAGGTGTTTAAACGACGACAAATTTGAGTTCCTTATTTCTGGATGCCAAAAACTTATATCATAAAGAAAAAAATATATCATCAAACATATACGAAATATTTTAAAAAAAAAAAAAACATGATTTGAACCTTCATGTTTTTTACAGAGAAGATTAAAAAAGAACGAAAAGCACGTAGCAACTCAGAAATACGCCTAATCTAACAATTCAAAGAAAACAAACACAGAATATAACTCAATTTTATTTATCTTTTTTTTTTCTATTTCATCAACCAAACAGAAGCAAGAAAGACGCAATTATGAGAAAAATCAATGAAAATTTCGGCGATGTCGCTTTGAACTCAGGTTTATTAATCAGAACAAAGAAAACAATGAAATGCGAAGGAAGAATGAGAATTGGAGGTACATAGAAATCTTTTCTCTTCTATCAAAGTCGCACAGAAAATGCGAAATGGACCGGAACCGAAGAGAGTTTCGAGGCTCATACTTGGAGGTATTGCTCAGTTTCGTCGATCTTCCCATGGATTGTCCTCGGAGCTGAGACAGAGAGTAAGAGCTCTCTATTGTATGGGTATGGCCCCTTCCCTTTTGTCTCAAAAAGTTTAATTCTGGAGGGAGGTCAGGGGATGGAGACCCAAAACGGCCAAAAAGCACCGAACCTTCTTTGCTTTTTTTTTTTATTCTTTTTCCGTTTTGTTTTCCTTTTATTTCACGCCAGCGGAACGACGCCGTTTGGCAGAGTGTCCACCGGTATGCTACACGTCTGGCTCGGTTTCACGGTTTACCTTTTATTTTTAGAGTGATTTTTTTTTTGGAAGGCTGAATTACTTTTATAATATAGTAAACTATCTCGATTAAGACTCGAACCTCTTCCTCTTATTATAGAGGTATACTGATTAGGACTTTTAATTATTTTTATGGAATTAAAAAGTTTATAAAAGTTATGATGTATTGATTATGATCTTTAAAGACTTTATATAAGACATGGTGTATTCAATTAAAACTTTAAAAAAATCTATAATAATCAAGATGTATTCAATAATAATTTTTGTAGACTCTATAAAAGCACACAGATTCGACAAGATTTAAAAAATCTATAAAAATTGCCAGCAGATTCGACATAACTTTATGTACACTTTAAAAGAATACCGATATCAAAACTATCGATTTCATATAAATTAAACTTTTAATGATTTTTTTAGTATGAGTATAAATACTAACTCTTCAAAATTCTTCTATATTTTTTCAAAAGATTTGAAACGACTTTTTGATCGAGTAAAGCCAATAAGAATTTTTAGAGGCAAGAGTTTAATCTTAGATTTATTGTTATTGTAGTTTTTTGAATATGACATAATTTAGAGGTAAGATTGAAAAATTGGTTGTATTGGTATTGTAGTTATCGGAATAAAATATGATTTTTTATTTGAATTGATAGTTTTTTTTTTTTTTAAATCATATATTTGTATTATAGAGTAAAAAAAAAGATTTCAAATGATTGTAAATAGGTTTTAAATGACACGAATTTTTTGGATTATTCCATCAAAATGATACAAAGCGGATTTGGGATTACTGGTTACTTATCAATTATAATATTTAAAAATATAATATAATAATTTTTAAAATTATAAAATAATAAAACATATAATTTTTACAAATAATTAAAATTAATATTATAATGTTTTTTTAAATACACATGTTATTTATGAATAAAAAATATTAATATATTTATTATACTTATTTTTATAATGATTTTTTTGAGCACCTTTAAATGATTTTAGTTTCATCATATTTCACGTAGTTTTCATAATAACTTTTGAAAGTTTATGATTTCTTATAACATTTTTTTATTTGTCTTGACGATGGTTTTATAATTATTTTAAAATTTATATAAAGATTAAGAATTATCAAAACCTAAATATTATGGATAAATATTATTTATAAGAGTTATTTTGAAAACGAAAATAAGAATAAATTGTGAACGTAGCTCCTAATTTCTCAAATATAATTCTTTAAAGGAAAATAAATTAGATGATGGTTTGATAATAATTCTTTTTAATAATCTCTTACTTTGGATGAATTTATATTAATGCATTTGTTTCAAGATAAACTCTAATTCTTGGGAAATAGTTTTAAAAATTATAAGTCGTAATAATTTATTTTTTTATGTTTTCATATAGAAAAATAGTGTTTTTTATGTTTTAACTTGGGAAATATCGTTTTAAATAACTTTGATACTTTTGCTAAAGAAAATTATTTAATTATTATATTTTAATTTTATTTATTTATATTAAAAATATGAATTTATTCTAGTTCTTTAAGATTTATAAACGTATATCAATATTTATAAAAGTCTGTAAAAGTCTTTCAATATCTACAAAAATCTACCAAGTCTATAAAAAAATATTAAAATAAAAAGTCTATGAAAATCATCCATACATTTATATACTCTACAAAAATCTTTAAAATAAAAGTTTATGAAAGTCATGATACATTTACAAATTCTATAAAAGTTTATAAAAGTCTTTAAAAATCTATCAAACTCTACAAAAATCATCAACTTAAAAAAATATACATAAATGTCTTTAAAATTCATAATCCAATACCCCCAACAGTGTCTGGTCAAGATTTTTTTGGAGTTTTATCTCCAATTTTAGCAGCTCCACATTCCTGAAGCTAGGACGATCTAATTCACCAAAAAATAAAAATCCTAAGTCAACATCGAAGCTCAAAATTTAACCAAAGTAGTGCTTAGGCACAGTGGCAAAGCCTAAGATTCCCAACGCTGCTTACGAAATTTGAAATTTAAAGCCAAGATTCCCAACGCCGGCTTTTTTAATTTTTTTAAAACTCAAAAGCCATCACCAACGCGTTTCGGGTTTTCTTAAATCTAAGAATAACCCAGACCTCCTAACGCCTACTGATTTTATTTCTATTTTTTTTTATCATGAAAGCAACAATAAAGATATAGAAAAAGATAAATT
Source organism: Tetrastigma voinierianum (assembly GCA_016808115.1). Classification (NCBI taxonomy): domain Eukaryota; kingdom Viridiplantae; phylum Streptophyta; class Magnoliopsida; order Vitales; family Vitaceae; genus Tetrastigma; species Tetrastigma voinierianum. The sequence goes on along the minus strand of JAEQBH010004256.1, from coordinate 55,364 downwards.
AATAAATTAAATATTAATTGTTGGAACAAGAATAGAACACTGACTGTATGGTCTAGGAGAGAAGATTAATTGAACACAGAATTAAACACTTTAACAGTATACTACATCATTAGAATAACACAAATATATATACAAATAATATATATATATACTAATCCCTCGGTGTATAGTTTAAATCAGAATGCCCTAAAGACAATATTTTCACCTCTCTTCTCTTGTACACGGTAAGACTGCAGGATTGCCTCCTCAGATTTAGGAAACTATCTATCACAAGATTTCCAGATAGGAAATCTCAACTCAAGGCAAACTCTTTCACGCTTTCCTCTCTGTAAATGTATGTACGAGTTGTTAAATGCCAGGAAGAATCAAAAAATGCGGTTTTTCGTCAGATCCCGTGTGGAATTTATAAACTGTATCGCAACCTTTCTCGAAGCTCGCAACCTTCGCATGTATACTGTTTAAAAATAAATAAATAAATAAATAAATTTTTAGGTTATTATTTCAAAGCCTATTTGTCCCAAGGCCCAAGGTCTATTCTTTGATATATATAAGTATATATATATATATATATAGCATGTTATATATATATATATATATATATATATATATATATATCGGGTAGGCTCCACTAAGGGGAAGAGACTCACCCACCACTAGCCGGGCCTCCAATTCTCATCACTATTCATGAGTGGCATTCTTCAATATAAATTGTTTAAAACCCTCTCCCAACCGACGATAAAGAGTTTTGTTTAAAAAGATTCAACAATACCCTACATTTTAAAAACAAAAGAAATGTGATTTACAATTAGGAATAAATTTCATGTAATGCATGTGAGAGGAAGTGAATCATTGTTTTTAGAAAAGTGTCTGACTTGAACTTACCTTAGTGTTACACATCTGATCTACTGGGTGACATACAAAGGATATAAAGATCTTGAATCGTTTCATACTTTCGTAGTAAAACCCGAGCAACATGTATCACACAACATATCTTAAAGGTACTGAAGCCATACGTTTATGTTCATTTTCGTCCTCGAACATATCCCAGTTATTCATGATAGCTTCTGTAGAGTTTTAGGCCATTCAATTCTTCATAAATGCGACCCACATTACTATCATATGGTGATAAATTTCCCGATTGCTTTCTGCTCAAGCTCACCTTTACATAAAGATATCAAGGTTACAATGCTATACACCTATACATCAATGTAAAACACATTAAGCACCTTAGAATGAGAGAGAGTATGTTTCACTACTGGAAGCTCTTACTAAACTAGTTTTCCTATTGAACCTAGATCCAACTAGGTTAGGTTTCGCCAAGATCACCATTCAAGGCTTTTAATCCCATTCCTCGATGTAAACTTGACTTGCTCTAGGCCTTTGTCAAAGGATCACTGGCTTGCCTTCTTTGACTTTATATATTGTATCGATATCACTCCACTAGAAAGCAACTCATTAATAGTATTTGTCTACTTACGTGAGTTCGACTTTTATCAGAGATGTTACTACTTGGCTCTAAATTTCAGGTCGCCATGCTATCACAATGCATGATATAGTCATACAGCTTATGCCATACCGAATGTCTCTAAAAATTCTAGCCACTCGCTCCTCAAGAAACTTTATCAGCAAGCAATTCGTACTCCATAGTTGAACATGCTATACACGTTTGTTTGAAGACTTCCAAGAAAATTAAGAGCACTCCCAAGGTAAATACATATCCACGGTCGATTCGCTTCGTGATTATCTAAATCCAATTAGCATCACTATAGCCTTCAAGCATCGGGTGGATATTTCTAGATAATGTATCCATATGTTATGGTATACTGAGATACCTTAACACCTCGAACCAAAGCTTCCCTTGGGGCCTCTATCTTTCCGTGATTACTGTGATATCTACTAAGCTCCGCTACTGACAATATCTGCCCAGTATGCCTAATAGGTACATCAAGTTACCTTATGACTCAGAATATTGTAATTGTGAGATCGTGATTCAAAGATTCTTTTCAGTTTGTACTCAGATCAAAAGGTGTTACTGCAACCTTGCAATTTGATTGATCATATTTATTTAAAATCTTTTCCACATAATGGGATTGTGTAAGTATGTATCCTTCATTATTTCTTTTTATTTGAATTCCCAAAATTACATCAGCTAGACCTAGGTCTTTCATATCAAATATGGAGCTTAGTAACTTCTTTGTGGACATTATAACATCCTTACTAGTTCCCATTATAAGCATATCGTCAACATAAAGACAGACAAATACACATGAATTTGCGTATGTCTTTATGTATACACATTTGTCACACTCGTTGATTTTAAATCCATGTAACAACATTGTGTGATCAAATTTCTCATGCCAACGCTTTGGGGGCTTGCTTAAGTCCATAAGGACTTGACTAACTTGCACACCTTATTTTCTTTGACCTTGAACCACAAATCCTTCCAGTTGTTTCATATATCTCTTCCTCTAGCTTCCATTTAGAAAAGTCAAGCCACATCCATTTACGTATCATTATTATCTGCTGAAGCTTATCGTAATGAGCGTCCTTATAGATGTTATTCTAGACACAGGTGAGTAGGTGTCAAAATAATCTAGCCCTCCTTTTGTCTATATCCTTTGCTACCAACCTGGCCTTATATTTGTCGATTTTTGATTATCACTTTGCTTCTTTAAAATCCATTTACAACTCCATCGGTTTACTTCCTGGGTGGTATATCAACCACTCTACGCATGGTTTTGTAAGATGGATTCAATCACTATTAATAGCTTCCTTCCAAGACAATGCCTCAGGTGAAGAAATTGCTTCTTTGTAAGTTTGTGGTTCTCCTATGGTCATGAAACTTATAAAGTCCGGACCAAAATTCTTTGGTTTTTTAATTCTACTTCCTTTCCTAGGTTCTGTATGTTGTTCTTGAACCTTTGGAGTAGATTGTTCATCACAAGTTCGCGATACATAGCGTCATTGACTTCTTTCCTTTGTAAGGAAAACATCTTCAAAGAATTGCCTATAGATTCTAAAATCGTATTTACATGTATGTCGCGTAATTCTGATTTATAACCAGGAAACCTATATGCAAAGACTTGCATTTGCAAAACCAATAAACACACAATCAATTGTTTTAGGGGCCAAGTTTTGTTCTTTTAGGCAAAGGAATAAGTACTTTTGCTAAACAACCCCATATTTTGATCATTTTATAAGATGGTAATCTTCCTTTCCATACTTCATAAGGAGATTTATTTGAATTCTTAAAAGGAATTCTATTTAGAATAAAGTTTGCAGTAAGTAGTGCTTCACCCCACAAGTTATGTGGTAGCCCTGAACTATTCAACATAGAGTTTATCATTTCCTTTAAAGTCCTATTTTTCCTCTCGGCTACACCATTTTGTTGGGGTGTATAAGGAGCTGTTGTTTGATGAACAATGCCATATTGAGCACAAAAGTCTGAGAATGCAGCGGACTCATATTCACCACCTCTATCGGATCTTATGACTTTAATTCTTTTCCAACTGATTCTTACCAGCTTCTTTATATGTCTTAAAACTATTCATAAAGCCTTATCTTTGCCGTGAAGCAAATAAACATACAATATTTAATCGCAATCATCTATAAAGGTTATGAAATAATTTTTCCCACCACGTGAAGGTATAGCTTTAAAGTCACAAAGATCACTATGAATTAAACTAAGTAGTTCATTTGACCTTTCTTGAACTGATTTAAAACTTTGTCTAGCAAACTTAGATTCAGTGCATACCCCACATTTATTATGTATGTTAACATCAAACTTTGGTAGTAGATTTAGATTAACCATTCTATATATACTCCTATTGTTAACATGTCCTAACCTAGCATGCCATAAACAAAAGAGTCAATATAAATGTATGTTCTTATTATTATTCATAGTATTAATAACAAGTACATTGAGTTTAAACAAGCTCCTCGGGCCAAGTACTCTTTCCCACATACATCCCACTTCTTGGTAAGAATAAACTCGCTTTATCTAAATACAAGTTTAAACCCTTTCTTACTAAGCATAGGCCTGAAACCAAATTTTCCTAACTGTGAACATGTAAATACATCTGAGTCACAACTTTTCCAGAAGTAAACTTTAGTAGCACATTGCCTTTTCCTTCAACATTTGAGGCAGACGAATTTCCCATATAGAGCTTTTCACCATCATCCATATGCTTTAGATTCAAAACAGATTCTGTCACCGCATATGCCTAGCTGCACCAGTGTCAATCCACCATCCCTTTCGACATTTGAAACCATATTGGTTTCGCCACAATAACAACTAAATTGTCATCACCATGCACATGCTTGATTAGTCCGAGTAATACCGATCTTTCTGCACATAATTTCTATGGTTTTATGTCCAGCCTTTCCACAAACTCAAAGAATCCCTTTAATTTTTTTAAAGTCTTTGCCTTTTGGCTTGCTTTGACATTTTCTTGCCTTTTGAATTTTCGAATTTTTGCTTATGAAGGCTCACTCTCTATGATATTGGCCCTTGCCCATCAACACTGCCTTCGTGATCTTCACCGGCCTAGAATCAATCCTCCATTGTCATCTCGACGCCAGGCTTCAAGTAAACTTTGAAATCCTCCCATGAAGGTGGCAATTTCCTCTATAATGGAACCTACTTGAAACTACTCACTGACAGACATCCTCCGCATGCAATTCATGAATAAGAACTTGAATTTCTTCAACTTGTTTTATCACAGTTTTAGTATCAGCCATGTTGTACTTGAGAAATTTGCCAATTACAAACTTTTTGGCCCCAGCATCTTCTGTTTTGTATTTCTTCTCAAGCATTTCCCAAACTTCTTTGTACCTTATATGATGAGTAAATATCATATAAGCTTGCTTTCTGTATCATCTGCATCATACCGTGAAAGAAGTCGATTGCATCCAAGCTTCAATGGTCAACAACATCTCTTGTAGGAGGATCTCGTATAGCCTTGGGGAAAGCACTTTCCTCGAGTGATGTCGCCAAATTCATGGTTGTCGGCAGAACATTTTTGCTGCCATCTCAAGTCACCCATTGAACTTATCAAAGCCATATCGGCGGGTTCTTCGAGACACTCCAAATAGTGTTAGTCACAGTGTTCTCCACTTGTGAACCGACCACAGGCTGTAGGTTTGCTTGTGAACCCGACATGCTGTAATACATGATATTTTGTCTTTAGATTGTTGGAACAAGAATAGAACACTGACTGTATGGTCTAGGAGAGAAGACACTGAATTACGTAATTAAACACTTTAACAAGATACTACATCATTAGAATAACACAAATATATATACATATGTTATATATATATATATATACTAACTGGTAGATATTGGTAATTGTAAATGTCCTAAAGACAATATTTCACCTCTTCAGACAATTTAAGACCAGCAGTGATCGCTCCCGGTGATGAAACTATCTATCGCTAGTTTATCAGACAGTGAACTTCAACTCAAGCAAACTCTTTCACGCTTCCTCCTCTTGTAAATATGCAATGAAGTTGTTAAAATGCCAGAAGCAACCAAAAAACAAAGTGTTTTTCGTCGTATCCAGGTGGAATTTATAAACCGTATCGCAACCTTCTCGAAAGCTCGCAACCTTCGTGATGCATTTATCATTTAAAAAATAAATAAATAAATAAATAAATTTTGTAGGTTATTATTTCAGTTTCCACGCCCCAAGGCCCAAGGCTCATCTGATATATATATATATATATATATATATATATATATATATATATATATATATATATATATATATATATATATATATCGGGTAGTCACCAAGGAAGAGACTCACCCACCACTAGTGGGCCTCCAATTCCCTACTACTATTCATGAGGGCATTCTTCAATATAATTGTTTAAAAAACCCTCTCCCAACCGATGTGGGACAAGAGGCTTTGTTTTTAAAAGATTCTAACATTAATTAATTTGACTGTTAGTATTTCATGTCAAACATTTTGGAGACGGAGGCTCAAGCACGAAAAACATGGCCATCTTTGTTATTATTAACTTCATAGCACCAAAAAGTTAGCATTTCTATGGTAAATGTAATTAAATCGTTCCATTTCATTTTAATGGCATTCGAAATGGATATTTTTTTCTATTCTTTCTGCATCTTGTCCTTTTTCCAATTTATTATAAAAATATTTTATTAGATTATTATATTTTTTCACACTAAAATAAGAAAATTCTCATTGTTGCCCAACGCCGGCTTCTGAGTCTTCATGTTTCTGGCCGGTATTATGGTTGACTCAACCAATTTGATTTAACTATAAAATTATGATGAAGACAATGAAAAATGTTGGGCCAAATTTTGATTTATATTAAAAACAATCAACCCAAGTTAAACTAAATTAACTCCAAGTTATCATGCATACACGAAACATGTAAATATATTAAAACATTTTATACGTATCATCATATATAAAATAATATGTATCAATGTGTCCCACAAGACGCTGGGCGTTTTTATATTTCTTGTGTATACGCTTATATTTCTCTCTTGTGGCGGCGCCTAAAATAAACAAACACACTAACAGGATCCCGTGGAGTCTCGAGAAGGGAGCCGAGGGAGCTGAGGGATGGATGGAGCCAGGAGCCGATGGAGCCGAGGTATCCGATGGATGGAGAGTCGATGTGGCACGCTGAGTAACAGGTCGCTAATTCCGAAGTCTACCCACCTGTGTAATAGGTCATCGATGGTATCATCCGTGGATGCAATGTATGAGATGGTAATGCGGACGATGGGATATCTAATGCTATGAGGCTAGCTCTGGTTTATTACTCCGAGCAAGGTACAGTACATGTAAGTCCGCGGGGAGTATGGAAGGTGATGTACAAGTGTGCAGTGTGGTGATGCGTCAATGTGAGCGGGTATGGAAGGTGATGTAGGTGTGGGGTATAAACGGCTCGGGTGAGTGGTAAGTATAGGAGGGTATCGAAGTAGGCATAGTCGGCTCAGGTGTACCTAGACCACTCCTCACCGGTCTGACAATGAGACTCCGTGCCACCATCTCGAGCACCTAATTCCCGCGATCAACCCCTTCCTCTCCCCACCGAATCCGCCGTATACGTGATGGTGGACGACAATCGGAGGTGGGTCTAATAAATGGCTCATGTGATGTCGGGCTTCTTCCTCGAGTGCGCCCGCGATGCGATGGTTCACCGACCGTAACACCGATCGCACATGATGTATGTCGATAAAGCACCAGGTATCGAATCCGGAGCCAATGGTATTAAGTGTCGCCATGGCGGCGATCCGAGTGAACCAAAGCGTGCCACTAGAATTACCAATCATGTCAATCTAGCAGCACCTTGTTCCCTTCTTGCAACAAAGTAGCCATATATGGAAAATGTCAACTAACTAATGTAATCGACGTAAGTCATGAGCCCTTTATGAACACCGCAAACACCGATATATCGTTGTCATTATCCCATATCTTTGCCCTCCATCATTTGAAAGTGCCCATAACGGAAGAGGGATCGCCTCTAACCATTGTAGTGCTTCAGGATTAATTCTCCAAATTGTAGCCATATGCCTATTCATCTTCCGTGGTGTTGTTGCAAATACTCGATACCAAATTCTTCAACAACTTATCTTGAAGGGGTCATAAAATTGCTTGCAAGATGCGCATGCGTATCCCGTGATAGGCGTATGCGCATCCTAACGAAGATGAGATCGCTTCGCCGCTATAATACCCGGATGTCATCGATATAAATATTACATTCCGCCCGCTGTGTTACTTATTTCGATACATGCCAAGAACCATCCCCAACTATCAATATTCTCGCCTTCTGTAATAGCAAATGCCAATGGGAACAACCGATTATTTCCATCACATCCCATAGCAATCAACAAGGTCCCTTTATACTTCCTATACAATGTGTACCTATCAATATCGGGTACCGGACGATAATTTGCGAACTCCTTCAATAGATGGCTTGGAAACGCCTGCACGCTACTGAATGTCTCATTGTTTGGCACTATGAGAGTGTGGTTTTCCAAATGGCCAACACATCCAGGGATTGGCTTGCCCAATGGGCCAAGAACAAATGTGGGAGATCTGTATATGACTGGGAAAAATCACCAAATAAGTGTCTAAATGCCTTATGCTTCCCATCCATGTTTTTTTATATGAAATTTCATATCCCCATTTTCTCCATAACGCTTGAATAGCAAATGGAGAATGAATCAGGCCTTAATTATCGCTTCGTATGTGAGTAGCAACCAACTTTGAGTCCAGTTGATGATGGTCTCGGTTAAGGCACGGATTTACACAAGTATGCGCCCTTCATATTTGCTGATCAAGCAACAAGCTAGTTTCTTTGACAACCATTGCACGCAGCTTCCATTGACATTGACATTCTTCGACCTTCTTACATCTTAAGACGAACAATTTTTTAGAGGAGGCAACTACAACAAACTCCTGGTGTGCTCTAATTGAGTAAATCTTTGCAGCCTCTCTTGCAATTGATTTAGAATTAAAACTTGCCCTTAATAAATTCACCACCGCATAACTCGGTTGTCTCTGACCTACGGAGTCCAACAACTCAAGTAGCAATATCTATGTTTTCAACATGTTCAAAACAAGGTGTTGGGTAGGTGATATCAATAGGGGTCGACTGGGCCTGGTCCTCATCATCATTTAAGATATCTCGATACATCATAAATGTAATGCGGCGCAGTAGACAACAACCTCGCTCATTCTCCAAAACCCGATTTTCAGAAGTCCTGAATGATGTGATACATGTCCACGACTTCGGGCATGTGGCAATCATCATATTCATCATCACTTTCACCGATTCATCATTACCTTTCTTCATAAGCGCAATCATCATCTCCATGCTGTCAGATCTAAGATCGATCATGTTATCAGCTCCACAACCATGGTCAATTTCCTCGCCAAATGCTCAATTTCTCGTAACGCCAATGGGATCGATCCTCTCGCTTGTATTCTAACGACTTCAACAAACAATTCAATTTCCTCGATGACGCTTGTGTTAACTATGTTCAAACATTAGTACGTAGACTGCTATCTCATATTGTAAAAAGTTGGAACCTATTTCACATTTTAGAGGATATCACACTGAGGACTGTTGAACTTCCGCTTGTCAATAGTGTGCTTGCAAAATGATATCACCCAATTGTTCAAACGCAAATAACCGGGTATTTCCAAAGGCACAATGGAAGCTTTGTTGCCACTATATTTCACATCATTATCGGCCCCTACCATATGTCCATCAGAAACAACACACATGAATAGAGGAAACAGACATAACTGACCTGTTTGAAATGAAGTAAACAAAATTAAATAGTATGAGATATGTTTATCCTTGATACTTTGTTTATAAAATAATGGCCTTAATCGTGCTCTCTGCCCGGACTCATGATTTAATGAAAATCGGCGTAGTCCCTTTGTATGGGGAGCTCTATCCGAAATACAATTTCTCCTAAAAACACAACCAACATGCCTCGATATCATACAATTATCTAAGTGGGTCCAAATTTGAGTGAAAAAATAGGTCATAAGGACCTTATTTTTAACTTCAAAAAACCTCTTCCCAATGCAATTATTCCTAAATCTGGGAGGGTTCCATTTCTGAAAAAATGGTAAAAACATTAAAGGATGACTCATTATATATGTTAATTGTAAAATGATCTACCAAGGCTTATGTGATTGATAATCCAAAAATGCGTTGAATACCCAAAAATTCTAGATTTACAACATATCGATGAATAGGATTTCGTGGATTTGATATGATGATTTTATCTGGACGAATTTGTCGCTGAATTGTTTAACGGTTGCGGTATTGAAAGAAAGAAATAAATGGAAGGACGATTAGGGCTTTTAGATAGGAAAAAGTCTCTGTTTCATCCTCCGTGCTGGTTGCAGCTTTATTTGACAAAGATCACAACTCAATACAAAGCATGTAAAACACTCCTGCGTTTATGTTAAGGATTTCAAGAAAGCTTCTCCCACAAAGTCCATATTCCCAAAACTCATGATTCATATACCGTGAAAAATACATAAATCAACATATGAATGAATCCTGCAAATCTCAAGAACAGCATTTCATTCACTCTGGCAATGTGAGGAAAGAGATGAAGGCTTCCGTAACTGTGGAACTGCGAGGCTTGTTTCCTAACGCTTCCCCGCCCGCCAAATCCTCGAACTGGAAGGCAGGTGCACAAGTGAATGAAATAAGGGTTGTGGTGGAGAAATCACAGAGTACAAACCTCGTCAATAAGGGGGTAGGTGCCTCCCGTTGTGTCGCTAACTTCGCCGCCGCCGAGGTGGGTCGGGGGCGGAGAATGGAAGCCCGAAATAGCCGTGAGAAGAAAATCGGGAGAGAAAATAGAGGAAAGGAAAGAAGAAATGCGGGAAGGGAGAAGAAGTGAGGGCTGGTTTTTAGAAGAGTCCGGCCGGGCGCTGGGGAATGCCGCTTAGAAAACCTTAAACCTACAGGGAAAATGCGCTTGAGTTTTTAAAAATTAAGAAATCGGCGGTTGGGGAATGCCTACTTTTAAAAATTTTAAATTTCGTGAAACCGGCGTTGGGAATACCGGCTTTGCCACCTGTGCCCAAACGCACTACTTTGGTTAAATTTTTCAAACTCGATGTTGACTTCGGATTTTTTATTTTCAGTGAATTAGATCCGTACAAAACTCTTCCTTTTTAATGCAAGTCGTTTATCTCCAATAATCAAATCCTATCTTTTTACAAATGCTATCTGCTTGTTTTCCACTTGTTTTGGTTTCGACCAACCCAATCATGTCATGCTTCTTAACTCTTATAATATCCTTTACACTTCTCAATTTTATCCACTCTAGCACATTCCTTAAGGTTCTTCTTTCAATGCTCTACATAAGTCCTTTGATGGCCCATCCATACTCATTCAACCTATCCTTTTGATCCACCTTGGAGACCTTTGTTGAGGGATTTATTTGGCCCCTTATTGTGACATACGGCAGCCCAAGTTAGATGTAGGATTTTCTTCCTTTATTTTAGGATAGGTGAATATTGTTTACTTTAGGACACTTGGAGAGAATTCCAAGCTTAGGATGTTCTGGCACATTTCTTAAGTTCACTTAGTTTTAGTTTTGATTGTGTGATTTTAGGTTCAGGTAAGTCGATTTTTTATTACTTATTATTTTTGCCTTTTAGCTGATCTTTGACATTTCATATTTAATTGGGCATATATTATCTCCATTTTCAATTTTATATTTTTGTTTAGCTTCAATATTAGAATTGTGAACACACATTCTTGCTTTTTTATTTATTAATTTAGTTTACTTTTGTTTTTATTTTTTATTTTATTTATCTTCATTATTTATATTTTATTCTTATAATTATTATTATTAACGCTCATGTTTGATTATCTTTGAAGGGAATAGTAGGCTGTGATTTACTAATTAAGGATGAAAGGCGACGTACGTTCAGAGGTTATGTTGAAGAAGTGGGAGGAACTCCACGTTAGGAGGTTATGTTGAGAAAGGATGGGTGGTGGACTCGACGTGGGGGGCTAGAGAGAAAAGGGGGTAGAGACAATGCTCTCATGAGGGGTGGTTAGAAAGAAAAAGCTAGGGAGAAATGGAAAGAAAATGGGAGAGAGAAAAAGGAAAGATCAGAGGTTTTTGGTGAAGAAGGAGGTGATCGACAGAGAAATAAAGGGATTGCAGTCCGTGAAGAAGAAAAAAGGGGGACAGAAGCACAGATAACAAGAATGATAGAGCATGGATAATCCAAGATATTTCTTTCTCTGTCACCTAAAAAACTAATGCTTTGAAGCGTATGTTAGATAGCACAATTTTGGGAATCAGTGAGAAGGTATCTGCTACTATGAAAGGTTAGTCCTTTAGTTCATTAAGCTTTAAATTGATTGATCAAGTTATAATATATGAAGTGCACGTGAGATACTACTGCTTTGAATGTTTTGAATTCTTTTAGTTGGTTAGTTTATGAGATCTTTCAACTTTTATCTATAATTTTCTATCCTTTTCTTCAATTTATTTCTGTTTTTCTTGGTGATATAAATTCTATATCATCAAATTAACTTTATTTTATTTTTTTACTTCTTCCTTATTGTCCTTTTTCTATCGTGTTTACTACCTTTGGGATATTTAATGGATTGGACTTTTAAAATCCTACTGTTCAGATGATGAACTTATATTTAAACGCTGTAGTTGATTTTTTTTAAAATAAAATGAATGCATTGTCAGCGTGCAAAGAGGTTGGTGAATTTATTTCAGTTTTAAATATCAAGGGAATGAGTTCTTGATGGATTATAATGGCCTTTGCTGTGGAGAGTCATCATGTTAGTGACTCAGAATGTGAAGTCCAATGGTGATGCCTCTAATGGAGAAAAAAAAAATACATGAGAAAATCAATGAAGAGGCAGCCAGGTATGGAGAGGAATGCAATTTGTAGTTTGACTGTATATTGAATGGAAAAAGAATAAAATGTGATGAGTGCATGGAGGATTTGATGCAGCCATGAAGCTTTGCCTCTGCAAAAGTAATGAGATGATGGTTTTGAACTAAAACAATAAATAAATACTGATCCAGTAAAATAGGTTGTAGTTGTGAATACATCCACCGGATCTTTGAGGCTTAAATAACTATTTGAATGAAAGAAAAATTAAAGGTTTCTCAGGCTCAGCCAACTGAATTCACTGCATCTCTTAATGTAAAATATCATTTAAACGACTCAGGATGTTCTTAAAAAAAAATTTCTGGTGAATTTGTAATGATCTAGACTTCTTAAAATTAATTTTAGAACTTTATTCAGCTCGAAAGTTGAGCCATATATAAATGGGAGATAAAGACCACTTTACCAAATCATTCTGTTTTGGCGTAGTTCTGGACTGCCGAAATGTTTCTTCCAAGTTAAAATAGTAGAAAATATTTTTAATTCCGTTTCATAATTTTCCTAGACTCTAGACATCTTGTGGTTGAATTTTGATACATAAAATATTGAGATATAATATTATTTTCTTACGGATATGATAATTTGAATTTGCACCAGCTGTTGTGAACCGATTCCAGACTGATAGCGCATTCATTGAATTATAATTTACTTTGCTGAGAATTTTACCCTTCTTCTTATTATTATTATTTTTTAAATTAGATACTTCAAGGAACCTGTGTAAAGTTTTATGTGATTTTAGGAAGCTTCTAGCCATTGTGAAAAAAAATCCCGACACACTTGCCACTGTTTTTTATAAGATCAGGACCATCTGGACTGTTTGTAATTTTTGTGATTAATCTGGGCTTCAATAAATTTTTTGCTCCCTGCTATGATAGACTAGACATACCTGAGAAACTTATTGTAAAATGTTGTACTCTAGGTATTTTCTTAAGAATTGTTCTGAATAGGCTTTTGTTCTGATTCTGTTGTATTTTATTAAGATCATCTTTTCTGTCAGTGTTTCAGTGCTCTAGACTGCCTTACTATGTTACGTACCGAGGTGGTAGGAGGAGGGCTCTCTCGTATCACATTGGGCCACCTTCCTTAGAATCGTTTGGGGATTTTGCATTATGGCTGGCGATCTCAGGAAGGCGGTGGGCCCATTTCCCCAGTCTCCCACTTCTTCCATATTTGTTTCATCTTACTGATACACTGGAAGTTGGTTTCAGTTTGTGGTTTGCGGTATTCACTACTCCTTCCTTTCTCGGGCACAAGGTTTACTTTTCCCCTTTGGTCAGCTTAGGAGGCGGTCTACGTACCCTTCTCGGGGCCATCATGTAAGAGAAAAAAAATACGATCTTTACATGATTTTCATTCCAAGTAAGTTTAATGCTTTTCATTCCAAATAAGCATTCAAAATGCAGCGAAATAAATATATCAAGATTCTTACTTTCAGTCATTGCTTCTTCTTCAATTAAATTTAAGAACCAAAATTGGGTTGTTCTTCCAAGATCTCATTTTTCACCTCTATGATGGTGTATTTTGGTGAGAACGAACTTGGGGACCAACGCGATACTCGCTTGATATTTATAGACCTTTGCCCACCACAGAGATGGTTGAGAATGGCGGGCACCGCATCATTCATATAGCCAAAATGTACCTCCACATATGGTTGTCGACGTACTCAATGTTTGGTTGTATATAGACCACACTTTGCTAAAGGCGGTGACAGCGAAATCTACCATCGACATGTTCCGGTATGTGGTCGTATATGGACTACAAATTGGTTAAGACGACAACAACACAAATCGCCTACATTCTTCCACTTGGTCCATATACTTTAACATACCCTACAACTAAAACGAGATATATGAATCATAGCGATAAGTCCTCTAAAGCGAGTATTATCTTCCATGTATTACAATGTATCATGTTTTATAATAATCATCCACATATCTTAATGAATAGACCCTATATTTATTCTTGGTCCATACTTTAATGACATTTCTCAAACCTAAAAACTAAATATGTACATAAAATATAATGAGAAACATCATAAATGAAATAAAGGTTTCATTCATATGATGAAGTCAAATTACAAGATCCAGGCCCATATGTTTCACATGATCCTTGAATTTTAACGGTAGAATGCCCTTAGTAAAAGGATCAATAATTATTGATTGAGTGTTAATATGTTCAATGACCATTGTCTTGTCCTTAACACGTTCTCTGATCATGGCTAAATATTTAATGTCAATGTATTTGCTTTGGCTTCCACTCTTATATATTGTTTTTAGCCAAAAATATCAGAAATTAATTGTCACAAAAATATTTTTAGTGACTTAGATATAGAATCACCGATTCTAAGTCCAAAATGAAACTTCATGATCCATACATCATCCAATATAGCCTCAAAACAAGAGACAAACTCACCCATAGTGGAAGTAGTTATCAAAGTCTCGCTGCTTTCAAGACTTCTCCACAGATACGTACCACCGCAAACATGAAAATGTATCCTAATATTGATTTACGTGAATCAACACAGCCATCAAAGTCTGAATTAGAATAACCAATTATCTCTAGGTTGTCCTTTCGCTTATACATAAGTAAGTATTCCTTCGTTCCTTGAAGGTGTCTTAAGACTTTCTTTGCAGCTCTCCAGTGGTCTATACTTGGGTTACTCTAATATCTTCCCAAGATACTGACAACTTAATGCTATGTCAGATTTGGTACAAACTTGAATATACATTATACTGCCAACAACTAAAGCATATGAGATGTTCTTCATTTACTCCCTTTCAAAGTCATTCTTGGGAGATTGGTTCAAATTGAACCTATCATCTTTCACAATGGGAGCAACATTTGGTGAACAATCTTTCATCCTAAATCTCTTTAGAATCCTATTGATATAGGTTTACTATGATAAACCCAAAATACCTTTATGTCTGTCTCTAAAGATCTTTATGTCAATGACATAAGATGCTTCATCCATATCTTTCATGTCAAAATGTTTAGAGAGAAATTGTTTCACCCTATGCATCAAACCCCTATCATTGGAATTGCAAGTAAAATATCATCTACATGTAGGATTAAGAAACAAATCTTGTTGTAACATCCCAAAAATAGCCTTTTCGTTTTATTATTTTACTTTATAGCATTTTCTACTATTATAATTTTTTTATTCGATATTTTATTGGTTTTATGATAAAAATAGAGGTTTTTAAGTGAGAATTCAAGATAGTGGATTAGTGCACCCCAAATTAAGCCTCAAGTAGTTTAATGATATGCTTAGGTATAACACAAGTTAAAATAAACCGAATTAATACAATAGTCAAAATTAAATCGATAAAATGTTAAAATGAGGACTCACAAAATATAAATGAAGAAGAGTATACATGCTAAAGTAGAAAGGTGATAAGTTGTTATGCAAATGAAATAGAAATGAAGGGGCTTTAATGCAAAAGTGAAAAAAGAAATCCAAAAAGGGAAAGGTCAAACAAGGCCTTGTACAAGATGAGAATAAGATCAAATTTAGTCTAGTGAAATGAGATCATCATTTAGCGTAAGGAGCTAGGGCTACGTGCTGAGATAGGGGAGAAGTCATCTTTAATTTTACTTGTTCTTGAAGAGGAAGGAAGAAGAAAAGTTAGAGGAGTGTTAAAAAGACAAGGTATGGATACTTGTCTAAGTTTGGGTATGGATTCACTCCATTTGCTTGTTAGGAACCCTCCTAACTCCCTCTTTGATTGCGTTTGAATTGGTAAAACCATAATTTAGTATATATATGTTTGAGTTAGAGTTCAAGCAGCCTTTTGCTTCTTTTGCTTTAATTAGAATTGGTTTTGAGGAATTTTTGTATAAATGAAATGTTGGGGTTTTAGGGGGGACGATGTCAAAATTTTTCCAAACCCATGTTTTTGTTTTGGCCATAACTTGGCCATTACTCATCCAAATTGAGTGATTAAAATTTATAGATAAACTAGACTTCTAGGATAACAAATTTGCTTTAAATAAGTGTATTCAAATTTGGAGCCCATTGGACCCAGAAATTCGTCAAAGTGAAGTTATGTTTTCGGGAAAATTCTGGTTCTGTTTTGGTATAGTTTTGGTATTTAGGTCATAAGTTGAGTTTCACTCATCCAAATTGAGTGATTTAAATTCTTATAGACTTCTAGGAGAACAAATTTCCTTGAAATAAGTGTATTCAAATTTGGACCCCATTAGACCCAAAAATTTGTCAAAGTAAAGTTCTGTTTTCTGGCAAATTCTGGTTATGTGTTGAAAATAAAGTAGTTCCAATTGTTTAAGACATATCTTGAGTTTCGGTGCTCCGAATTGGATGATTCCAATTTCTACTGAAAATAGACTCATAGAACTATCATTTTCTTAATGGAAGTCGGGTAAAATATGACTCATTTGTTCCCAGAAAATTTTATAAGTGAAGGTGTATTGGGTAGAAATCAACCATAACCAAAAACACTAACATGCATAACTGATTTTTCTTTGTTTGTTCTCTAATTGTGACGTATTTGTAATGGATTAGGGGCTGATGATGATAAAACCTGACCTAAGATCGGGATTCCAAGGATAGGAGACCATAATCGACAACCTTTTTGGTTTGTTCTTCATACTTCTCTACTTGTTTCAAGTTTTGCGGTTTTTGTCTAACAACTGAATGTTTGTTATGAAACTACGCTTTTTAGTTTGAACTAGCAATCTGAATGTTTGACAAACATCTCGTATATGTGCTTTCTATTTGAACCATAAATGAATTTGTTTTGAGTGTCAAGCTAATCGACGATAAATGAACTATGTAGTGGCAACATGACGGATTCACGACGTATGTACAAGCCTAATCCGGCCGAGAATGTTAATTGTATCAGAAATGTGAAATGGTATTGTAAATGACTAATTATTAATGCTCTTAAGAGAATGTTAACCGTCATATTCAAGTTAGGCTAGATGTATATACCAATAAGGGTTAATGCAATAAAGATCGCGAATCGAAACGATTCGCAAGATACACCGATCCGTAGCCTGGGCCAGGACAATATTGCAGTATACACAAAATGCAAATGTAAAATAACCAGTCCGTAGCCCAACAGGACAATACCGAGTTATTAAATGTTTTATACTGGCCTACAGCTTAGCTAAACCATGTTGGTGATTCCGTTATTTTACAACCGAAAGTTTCGGTTAGATTCGTTTAAGGGCAAAATGATTAATAATTATGTGGATTGTGTGAATTGAGTTGTGACAAGAATAATAACATATGAGAGCATGAAATATGAGAATTATTGTATTTCTATATTTGAGACAAAATGAAAGTACATTAAACTACTATAAAATGGTATATTTATAAATATTGCATGGATCACATGAGTAGTATGTTGAAAGGTTGTTTGGAAAATATGTTGAATGTTTTTAAGACGATTAAGTGATGCATATAGCAAAAGTTAATTTTTGTACATATATATGTGGTATAATTGTTTGAAATGAGAATAGAAATGCAAAGAACCACTAAGCATGAAAATGCATGACGGCTTCCACAAAGAGCATCGAAGAATAGTGGCAAGACCAAAGACCTTAGAGCCCAGAAATAACGCCAAATCGTGCCGAGTATAAGTAATGTCTGCCTCATGCATAATTTCATTCCATGATATTATACTATCAGGTTGAAATCAAAGATAAAGATCTTCACAGAAGATTATATTTTTAATTTTATTTGTCAGCGGAATATACTTTACATTGTGGATTTTCAAAGATAAGAGGTGAACTCTGAAAAATATTTTGTAAATGATTTGGAAAGGGCATGGAAGTGCCGTTTTGTATAAATATTGTACTAAAGTCAAGTTATGGGCCCTCTTGAAAAGATATAATGTATACTTCTTATATTAATGAATGTGAATAAGTAGTGATATCATATTCACTTATGATTAAATGGATATTAAATATCCTGTCGAAAATGAGTATATGAAATGTGTTTTACAGATAAATGGATTTAGTAGTTCTCATCCTCGGTTCGGCATACAAGCCGTCCGGTCAATGGGCACGACATTTATTTTTGGTATTAAAGCCTGTGTTTACGTGGATTCTATAAATTGATTTTGTATTATGTGTCATGCATTGCATTTGTATATAAAGGATGATGTGACTCGATGCGATCTATTGGTCTTAATAAAGTTAAGCATGGAAAGTTCAGTCTAGGTTGCAGGTGACTGGGAGTCACCCTAATAGTCCTCGTTAGTGTGGACGGGCAAACATCCCATGCTCCATCGATATATGAGAATAATGGCCGGCAGGAGCTAACAAGGATATCCTCCAAAGAAATAGATCAAGCATTGCAAAGAGCAAATAAGAACCAAATTTCAAGTCGTCCCTTAGCTGATGTTAAGAATTGAGAGAATGACAAAATATCATCGCCCATAAATTTTTCGAAAGAAAGATGATGAGCCTTCCATGGCGTAAAATTGGCTTGAAAGAATGTAGAGAATGCTGACAAATGTATCATGACACCAGAGAAAATTTAGAGTGTGCGATCTCACCCAAATGTAACTAGACGCTACTATCGGGTGGGTGTTTGTGGACTTAATCGCACTCACCGAAAAATTATACGGGAGCTTTTTCATAGAAGAATTCAAAAAAGAAATACGTGGCTTAATCTACTTTAGCAATACAAAGAGAGTTCATAATTCAAGCAGAGGCGATGAGCGTGACAGAGTATCAAAGGAAATTGTCTTGAGCAAGTATGCTCCGCCATAAAGGAAGAAAAGGTCAAGTTTGAGGATGGCTCTAAATGACTATATTCGACTCGCTGGCAGGATTCAGCCATGATGATTACTCTAAGATTGTGACATGTGCTTTAAATGTTGAAAGGGTGAAGAAAGAAGAGTATGACAAAAAGAAAGAAGGCAGGGTAAGAAAAACCCTGGTCAGTCAAGTTCGTATCAGCACCAGAATAAGAAATTTAGAGGTCCATAGGGTTCTAGTCAGCCTACACTATAGAGACCAGCTCAAACTATTGGTAGTCATACTATTCTGGCTTTCATCGAGTAGCTAGTGCCACACAGGAGATTCTTCAGGAAGACCCGGCTCCTCCTTATGGCACACATTGTGGGATGAGACAAAAGAGATTGTTAGAGACTAACATGTGCTTGTTTGGTTTATTAGTCAATGAGCACAAAGTAAGGTGTCCTAGAGCCCCCCGTTCTTTCCACAACACCCTAAGCGAGGTATACCAGTCTGAAAGGAAGTAAGGACTGATAAAAGAGTGTTGCATCAGGCGCGAGACAAGTGACGGACCATAGGCAGACAGGATATTCGTGCTCTAGCTAGGGCATATGCAATGAAGGTCGTTGAAGATAAAGATGCCCCGGGCGTGATAGTTGGTAATTTCAATATCTTTGATACTGTTGTACATGCACTTATAGACCGAGAATTCGACCCGTTTCTTATGTTTGCACTTCCATTCCTAGTTTGGGTAGTTTGCCGAAGAGTGAAACCGAGCATGATATCTTGGTAACAAACTCGATTGGGCATAGTGTCATTGTGAATGGAGTTTATAGAGATTCTCCCATCAGAATACGAGAGTATGAGTTTCCGGGAGACTTGATCGAGTTATCATTCAGAGAGTTCGATGTGATATTAGGGATGGATTGGTTGTCCCGTCACCAAGTGGTGGTTGATTGTAGAATGAAGCGAGTAACTTTAAGAACACAGAGTGGCGAGGAAGTGACTTTTATCGGTGAAAGGTCGAACCACCTCTCTAATGTGATATCCACCGCCACTGCTAGAACTATGGTTCGGAAAGGGTGTGAAGCCTATTTGGCATATGTGGTTGATGCGGAAAAGGCGGAGCCTAGTTTATTAGACATCCCTATAGTTTTTTATTATCTAGACATGTTTCCATAAGAGTTGTAGGGATTGCCTCCACAAAGGGAAATTGAGTTCACAATTGACGTTGTTCTAGGTGTCGCTCCGACATCCATTATACCATATAGAATGGCTCCAGTGGAGTTAAAAGAGTTGAAGCTTCAGTTGCAAGAATTATTAGAGAAGGGATTTATTCGTCCGAGTGTATCCCCATGGGGAGCTCTAGTGCTCTTTGTTAAGAAGAAAGAAAGTACACTTTGGTTGTGTGTTGATTATAGATAACTGAACAACATGACAATGAAGAACAAATATCCGTTACCCAGAATTGATGACTTGTTCAACCAATTGAAAGGTATGGGTATCTTTTCGAAGATCTACCTACGTTTTGGGTATCATCAATTAAGGATTAAGGATGCAGATGTGAATAAGACGACGTTTAGAACGCGGTATGGACATTACGAGTTCCTTGTAATGTTGTTTAGGTTGACAAATGCACCAGTGGCTTTCATGTGTTAGGTTTCTAATGGCGATTAATCATACATACACATCGGAAAAATAAAAATAAAATCGCATTTTCTAACCCGACTAGGGATCCATGTGATTCGATCAGATGATTCAGGGATAGAAGAATACCTTATTCGCGCTAGAAGATCCTTGTTCCACAGCCTCGTGTGTGTGTCAAACCCTCCTTATCTAACTGAAAGGCACAACGGGATTGCTCCACCCTCTACAACTATCCACACAAACTAGCCTTCTTGGAAACCGAGAGAGAAACGAGTGTGCTAGCATCGGGTTGAGTCTCACGAAAA
This sequence comes from Tetrastigma voinierianum, assembly GCA_016808115.1. Classification (NCBI taxonomy): domain Eukaryota; kingdom Viridiplantae; phylum Streptophyta; class Magnoliopsida; order Vitales; family Vitaceae; genus Tetrastigma; species Tetrastigma voinierianum. The sequence continues at coordinate 34,261 of JAEQBH010004256.1, read as the reverse complement.
ACCCTAGCCACCTCTCTCAAGTGTGAAAAACGAATGAATGAATCCGCATAGGGATCCCTTGGGTTTAAATACCAATTTTAAGCCCAAGGGTTGGTTTCCGACCCATTCTATGTGTGTGACCCTATAAGTCCACATAATGTTGGCAGTGGGCTCAAAAGCCCATTTCGAGCCCACGGATCATAAGCGACCTCTAGCAAGGCATTATGACCACCTAAATTATGTGGATGTCAATAGACCGACATAACCTAATCCATAACGTGTCGTGTGATCCCTTTGTCTCCACGATATCCTAATTGAGACACAAGGCATGGACTGTAATGCCCTTGTAAGTTGATAAATGCGATTTCTCGACCTCCATGTAAATTGATAATACAAATGACATTAATAGTTAATTCATTTGAGCATGGCCATGCAATTTCCAGTCTCACATGTCGAGGGCCCCATGAATATCTCTCTAAAAGGAGGAATGATCCTTTTTTAAATCCCACTCCGTCCCTATGATTTATTCTATGTCCAACTACAGTCTGTATTACCACCCTATTATAGATGATGTTGAACTGTGTCAAAACATAAAGCTCCTCATGTAGGGACCTATGGTGGTGTTAGGTCGAAGGACAAAAAGAAGACATTATTATGATGAGAAGTACTTGTGACTTATAATCCATATAGTATTCTCATGGTGGGTCGATCCAGTACAATGTTCACCAACATGTACTTATGAGCTGACTTAATATCATATATGCATGATCATTAGAACATGATCATCAGTCGAACTCCATACTAGTCTTAATTCACTATTGCTCCACAAATAGAATGACGGGGACAATTTAAATAGTATTCCATTTGAAGTCTAGGATTGACACACTTTATCAGGTCACCTTTTTTTTTAATTAAAAAATGTGACCATAAGTGGAATCAACTATTCATGGGGTGAATTACCAAATTAGAAACATAAGATGATAATGAAAATGACTCTTTATTATTAAAACATGAAAGTGATAACAATTACACTATTGCCCTAGGGCACATCACTAACATCATGGACTTAATGAACCGTGTTTTCTGACCGTTTTTAGATCGATTTATCATGGTGTTTATAGATGACATCCTTGTGTATTCAAAGGATCGGGAAGATCATGATACGTACCTTCGGGTAGTGTTAGAAACCTTGAGAAAGGAACAGTTATATGCAAAAATGAGTAAGTGTGAATTTTGGTTGAGAGGAGTGTCTTTTCTTGGACAAATTGTATCGAAAGAAGGAGTAAGGGTGGATCTAAGGAAGATAGAGGTGATTCTTGAATGGAAACCACCAAGAAGTGTCACAGAAGTTTGTAGCTTCCTAGGCTTAGCAGGTTACTAAAGAAGGTTCGTTAAGGGGTTTTCAATGACTGCGGCCCCGATGATAAGATTACTCCAAAAGAATGTGAGATTTGAGTGGAGTGAAAAGTGTCAAGTTAGTTTTAAAAAGTTGAAAGCATTTTTAACCAAGGCTCCGATTCTTACTCAGCCGATCTTCGGTAAAGAATATGTGATCTTCAGTGAAGCTTCGTTAAATGGACTCGGACGTGTCCTTATGCAAGAGGGTAAAGTGGTAGCTTATGCTTTAAGGCAGTTGAAGCCGCATGAAAAGAATTACCCTACGTATGATTTGGAATTGGTTGCCATTGTGTTTGCATTGAAAATATGGAGACACTACCTCTACGGAGAAAAGTGTTTCATCTACACCGATCACAAAAATCTTAAGTATTTGACCTCACAACGGGAGCTTTACTTGAGACTACGTACATGGATGAAATTGATCAAGGATTATGATTGTGTCATCGATTACCACCCCGGGAAAGCTAATATAGTAGCCAAAAGGCAGCTGGGTAGAAATTCGATTGTAAACCTCTGACAGCGAATGCTCATTTGTCATTATCGAGACGACTGATGCAATAATTAGCGAGAATTAATGGCAAGACCAAATCTGTTAAATCAAGTGCAAGAGGCACAAAAGAGTGATGAGAAAATTTCTTCCATTGTAAGTTATAATAGAATGGGGAAAGAAATTGAGTTTTCAGTGAATGAGGATGGATTCTTGTATTATAGAGACCGGGTTTGTGTACCCAATGATAGTGAGTTGAAGAAATCCATTCTAGAAGAGGCACACAGTGGATCCTTTGCTATACATCCTGGTAGCACAAAAATGTATCAAGATTTGAAGACTTCATATTGGTGGTCTGGAATGAAGAAAGATGTTTCGGATTTTGTGACCAAATGTATGGTGTGCCGAGGGTCAGCAGACATCCAAGTTCCTTCGGGTTTTGTTGTTCTGACCTATTAGAATACCCGAGTGGAAATGGGACCGAATCACAATGGATTTTATGATCGAGTTACCATTGACAGGGAGAAAGCATGATTCAATTTGGGTTGTGGTAGACCGATTGACGAAGTCAGCTCACTTCCTACCAGTGAGAACCGACTATTCACTTGATAAGTTGGTAGAGCTTTACATAGAGGAAATAGTTCGGTTACATGGGATTCTCGTGTCTATTATTTCAGATAGAGATCCGAGGTTCACCTCGAGATTTTGGGGAAAATTACAAGAGGCTTTAGGCACTCAACTAAATTTCAACACGACTTTCCACCTGTAGATGGATGAATGATGAAGGTTATTTAAGTTTTAGAGGATATGCTTAGAAGTTGTGTGATCGACTATGAGGGTAGTTGGGATAGACATATTCCTCTAGTTGAATTTGTGTATAACAATAGCTTCCAGTCGAGTATTGGAATGACACCTTACGAGGTTCTTTACGGAAGCAAGTGTAGAACACTAATGTGTTGGACAAAGTTAAGTGAGAAGAAAGTAATCGGCCCCGATTTGATCCAAGAGACTGAGGAGAAGGTGAAAATGATCAGAGAAAGATTAAAGGTAGCCGGGGATAGACAAAAATCTTACGCCGACTTGAAGAGAAAAGACATTCAATATGAGATTGGCGAGAAAGTGTTCTTGAAAGTTTCTCCTTGGAAGAAAGTCATGAAATTCGGGAGAAATGGCAAGTTGAGCCCTAGGTTCATTGGGTTGTATGAAGTAATCGATAAAGTGGGTCCAGTGGCATATAGGTTAGCCTTACCTCTAGAGTTGGAAAATATCCATAACGTTTTTCGCGTTTCAATGTTAAGGAGGTATAGGTTAGACCCCTCACATGTGGTCTCTTCGGAGATTATTGAGCTACGCCCAGACTTAACTTACAAAGAGGAACCCGTAGAAATCTTGGCTTGAGAAGTCAAAGAATTGAAGAACAAATGAATCCCATTAGTCAAAGTATTGTGGAAGAACCATAAGACGGAGGAAGCCAGGTGGGAAAGTGAATAAACTATGCGTCAGCAATATCCACAACTGTTCACTAAAGGTAATTTCGAGGATGAAATCTCCTAAGTAGGGAGGAGATGTAACGTCCCAAAAATAACCTTTTCGTTTTATTATTTTACTTTATAGCATTTTATGCTATTATAAATTTTTTTTATTTTTTTTATTCAATATTTTATTGGTTTTAAGTGATAAAAATAGAGGTTTTTAAAGTGAGAATTTGAATAGTGGATTAGTGCACCCCAAATTAAGCCCTAGTAGTTTAATGATATGTTTAGGGTATAACACAAGTTAAAATAAAACAAAAATTAATACAAGAGTCAAGGTTAAATTGGTAAAATGTCAAAATGAGGACCCAAAGGTCATAAATGAAGAAGAGTATATGCCAAAGTAGAAAGGTGATAAGTTGTTATAATGAAATAGAAATGAAGGGCTTTGATGCAAAAATGAAAAAAGAAAGCCAAAAGAGGGAAGGCTATACAAGGCCTTATATAAGATGAGAATAAGACCAAATTTGGTCTAGTGAAATGAAGATCATTTCTCATTTAGGCAAGGAGCTAAGGCTCACGGTTGAGAGAGGGAGAAGCCATCTTTAGACTGCTTGTTCTTGAAGAGGAAGGAAGAAGAAAGCTAGAGGTGTTCAAAAGATTAAGGTGGATACTTGTCTAGGTTGGTATGGATTCACCCATTTGCTTGTTAGGAACCCTCTAACTCCTGATTGTGTTGGATTAGTAAACGCAAATTTAGTATATATATGTTTGAGTTAGAGTTCAAGCAGTCTTTTTTCTTTGATTAGAATTGATTTTGATAAATTTTTGTATAAAGGAAATGTTGGGGTTTTAGGGGAGATGCTGTCAAAAATTTTCCAAACCCATGTTTTTGTTTTGACCATAACTTGGCCCTACTAAATCAAGTTAATTGATTTAAATTTATAGGAAAAATAGACTTCTAGAAGAACAAATTTTCTTGAAATAAGTATATTCCAATTTGGACCCCATTAGACCCAGAAATTCGTCAAAGTGAAGCTCTATTTTCAGGCAAATTCTGGTTATGTTTTGGTACAGTTTTGGTGTTTTGGTATAGTTTTGGTATTTAGAGGCGCTGATTAGATTTCCATTGCAGGTAAACTAGACTTCTAAGATAAATTTATTGAAATAAATATATTCAAATTTGGACCCATTTGACTAAAAAATTGTCAGTTAATTTCGGGGGAAATTATAGTTCTTTTAAAATAGAGTAGTCGGTTGTTGGACCATATATGAGTTTCGGTGCTCGAGATTGGATGATTTCAATTTATGCGAAAATGGACTCATAGAACTATCATAATGTCAAAGAGTTTGGGTAAAATATGGCTCATTATTCCAGAAGAATTTTACAAGTGAAGGTGTATTGGGTAGAAATCAACCCTAACCAAAAACACTAACATGCATGACTGATTTTTCTTTGTTTGTTCTCTAATTGTGACGTATTTGTGATGGATTAGGGGCTGATGATGATAAAACCTTACTTAAGATCGGGATTCCAAGGATAGGAGACCAGAATCGACAACCTTTTTGGTTTGTTCTTCATACTTCTCTTCTTGTTTCAAGTTTTGTGTTTTTTGTCAAACAAATCTAGAATGTTTATTATGAAATTTGCGTTTTTGGTTTGAATCGGTTAAATATGAAATGATTGAAAAACATCTACATATGTGCTTCTATTTGAACCATAAATGAATTTGTTTGAGTGTTGGTTAATTGATTTATAAATGAACCATGTAGTTGCAAACATGACGGGATTCACGTATGTACTAGCGAATCCATCGAGAATGTTAATTGTATCGTGGAAATGTGAAAATGGTATTGTAAATGACTAATTATTAATGTTGTAGACCCTCAATTTTGTCCCTCAACACTTGCATTTATCTGTGGGTGTCACTTGTACCCAGTTGTTTATATGTCACGGCTCTGGCCCCTTTTGGGTTTAATCGGTTTTCGAGCTTTGTGTACGTACATCTATAGTTGGCAGATGGTGCGATGTGTGGTTCATTTGGAGTGCCATCATGGCCCTTTCCTAGTTTCCACATCTGCTCTATAGGAAGGAAGTGAAGCCTCCCAAAATTCGGTTCAACTAGGTTCATAGGAACGGGTTTGGTCGGATCCCACTTAGGCTTGTTCTGGTCATATCTCCATCATTTGGACTCGAAATCATGCACCGTTTTTTGTTAGTTCCTTACTCCTTTAAGTAATTCTCTTAAAAAATTTGAATTTTTACTAAGCCCCGGATCAACCAGTTTAGGAGCCAGGATCGGCCGAGTTCAGCCCAGTTCCGATTGAAGTTCATTATTCGACGAGGTTTTGAGATTGAACTTTTTGGGCTTTATTACGGTCATATCTCCTGATGGTTTTTAAAGTTCAAAACAAAGTTTGCAGCGGAAGATTTTGGTCCATTAAATTTTAAAAATTAATAAAAACTCTTTTTACGATCCTATGGTACATGCATACTAATCAACAAATAATAAAGAAGAATTACCTCAATCAAATTAAGGAGATTTTTAAGCAAGTAAGTTGACAACTCAAGATCCGCACCTTTATTTTCCCTGTTTTTCACGATCTTCCAAGCCGTTCCTCTTCACTATAGGGTACGTGTGGGCATACAGATTAACAAAGGTTTTGTTTTTAAATATAGAATTTATCAACACATGAGATCAAGAGGGTTAGATGGAGGCAAAAAAAGTGAAACTCTTTCTCTCCTTTTTTTTCTCTAATTATTTATCAACCTTTGACGCCTAGGGTTTTGCCTCTATTTATAATATGCCTTGAATTGATCTCAACCATTGGATCAAGTGGCATATTTAAATATTGAATTAAAATTAATTCAAATTAAATGACCAAAAAATAAATAGGATTAATTTCTCAAATTAACCGTTTCATCCTTTTAGTAATTACTATTAATTAATTAATTCAATAATTAATTGTTGTTATTAATTTCTCAAATTAACCGTTTCATTCATATAGTAATTACTATTAATTAATTAATTAATTAAATAATTAATTAATTAACATTTAATTATCCAATAATTACTACATAGTTGCTGTAAACAATTTTCTTTTATAACTATGCCACTCAAGGATTTCTTGTTAATTTAATCATGTACAGTGTTTTATAGAGGCGGCTTGGGGACCTATGGACCTATAATTCCAAGCTCCAATAAATTTGATAATTAATTAAACTCTTTAATCAATTAATCTATTTATTAGTTCCAGTATTATTCACCAAAATCACGGCCCGAACTCTTGTAATTCTGAGAATAATTTACATAGTGATACTCAAGCAATCCATTGATATGATCATTACAAGCAATTCAATCCTCCAAAATTGGTCCATCATTAGAGCTAGGTGCAATTACCGTTTTATCCCTCTAGTGATATCTTTATCCTTAATTTCCATTAATTCACCATTGAACAGTTAATTTATAAACACATTATAAATTAAACTGTTGTTCGAGTTCGAGTGCTGCCAAGAGAACCAATTATCCGGCTTCCCTCAAGAAGGGTTTGGATTCCATATCTGTAGGACATGTTCCCAGCCACCTATCTCAATGGGCCTCCAAGACATAAGTATTGGGCATGTCTTAAGAAAAATCGTAACCTATGAATCAAAAGGCCCTATTGAAATAGACAGGAGTCCATGACTACTCAGGATTAAGATCAATCTGCATATAATCATCTAGTGACACGGTTTAAACTCTTAATTGTAACGGTATATTATTTAAAAGTTTAATCCATGTAAGTCCCGAATCTTGTATGTAATCGGATTACATAAGCACCTCCATTTAATGTCACTACATCGAGTAATCGGATCGAGATCTGGCATTCTTAATGTTCAATGGAGTGTACTAGTAGTATTATAGATCAAAGATCCCTACTTTGATTTACTACGGATGGTTGGATTTATTATCTATAATCCTTGATCATCTCATATATAAGCTGATATATACTAAGATTATAGCTACATTAATAAACTTGGGGTTTTATGATATTTACTAAATTATACAACACATGTATAAATAATCAAATATAGAAAATTGTTTTCATGAAGCAGTACAAATTACATGCTTTTAGGGCACCATGCCTAACATCTCCCTCATCCAAACTCGAAATCGTGCGTCATATATATATATATATATATATTTGGACTCCTTATTCTTCAGTGAATACTTTTTCAAAATTTTAGATTTTTTCTCAACTCGATCGACCGGTTGGAACCGGTTCAGCCGGATCATTGTGCCAGCTTGTATGGAGCACTGATTTTGGTGATTTTGGAGCCCAAATCCTACTTGGTTCGGGCCCACAAGCACCATATCAGTCCTAGGCATGGGTTGAATCCAGTTTTAGGCGATGTTATGGGTTGCTTGCAACCCACCTTGGGTCCACTTGGATACTTGGTGGTTAAGCAAATAAGTTAATGTGACTAGCTTTTGACCATTTGGATAGAGAAGTGTTTGTGGAGTTGGGGAAGTCCGAGACAGTTGGGGGTAGTTCAGGGGCCAGAGGTGTGCAAAATGGGTGAGCTCATATGTTTATGAAGGATAAATACAAGCAAAATAGTGGAGAGTGAATGAAAAATGAGAGAGAGAAAAAAAGAAGGGAAAAAAAGGAGAAAAAAAAAAAAATAAAAAAAAAAAGAAAGGAGAAAGAAAGAAAAAGAATGAGAGATTCTCTAGATTCAGGAGGGGGGGGAGTAGTCTCTCTCATTTTAAAGGGGATTTCCTAAAGATTTGAAGGAGTGATACTTGGTTTTGGAGGAAGAAAAGAAAGAAGAAAAAAAGGGGGGATGGCCGTGAATTCTATAGGTATGAACATTGTATGCTTCTCCCGTTTCTTTTGTCGCATGCTGCTTTGATGTTGGCTTCGTTTTAGAATCCCTAAGCATTGTTTGGGTCAATTCACTAAATCATTTGAATTGGTGTACAGATTTATTTTTTGGATTCACTTACTGTATGAGGAATGTTATGACAAATTTTAGAAGCGTATCGGCCAGCTCACGGTTGGGGAACGGATCATCGATTCATTAGGTTTTGTTTCGAGGCAGCGATTTAGGGTACTTTTCATTGTTTGGAAATTAGGTTCGCTCATTCGGTCGAGGAATCGTACACCGTTTGTTTTGTTGGATTCCTTACTCTATAAGGAATGTTCTGAAAATTTTTTAAAACTGTTCTCAACCAGATCAACCAGTTGGGGAACCGGATCAACCAGTTGGGGAACCGGATCAGCCGATTCATTAGGTTTTATTTTCAGGAACAACAGTTAGGGTACTTTACATTGTTTTGGTTAGTTTTCACTCATTCGGAATTAGAATTGAACCTTCATTTTATTTTTGGATTCGTTGTCGTGAGGAATGTTTGACAAATTTTGAGAGCAGTTCGACATTTCGATTAGTTGGGGCTGTATTAACCGGTTCAGCGGGGTTACGCTGGCCGACCTCGATTTTAGGAACACGTTGTGTCATTTCAGTTGGTTCTCATTCGTCCGGGCTTGGAATTGAACGCCATTTTTTTTTTTGGATTCCTTACTCTTTAAGGAATTTTTTGACAAGGTTTCGGAATTTTTCCTCAGCAGGGTTGAACCGGTTCCCAAATAGGTTGAGCCAGAGTCCACTATGACTCAGGCTCTACCATCTATGAGAGCACCTTGGCTTGTTTCAATTCAGTCCTCATTCATCGGAGGCTTCGTAATTGGGCTGTTTAACATTAGATTCCTTATTGAATTTTACTCAATCATTTGGCCCCGGTTGGGAGCTGGTTGAACACATTCTAAAAGGATTCTCATTAGCCCTCGATTTGGATGTTTTTGAGCCCGAATCCATTGGGGCTCAAACCCGGCTATGTGGCGGGCGCTTGGGGCCATCTTAAAGGTTTGAGTTTATGTTTGGTTTGAGTTAGTGTGGGCCCATTTACAGTTGTGGGCATTGCTGGTCTGTGTGATCTAATTTGATTGTATGACGTTTGGGAGTCGCACCTCGTTTCCAATAACTCTCTCTTTTGAATTTGCAAACTTTAATGCTTGATTCTGAATACATGTTGTATGGTTGACTCACCCTTTGCTGTAGTGCATGGCTAGGGACCACAGGTACGCACTTTGATTTAGGATTGCGGAATTCATATGCATGCATGGTGCTTAATCTTGAATGCTTGTTATGTGTTTATGTGTGCTGGACTAATCTCTTCTACAGTGCATGGCTTGGGACCTCAGGTACATACCATTTGCTTTGACTGGTTGAGTTTTTATGCATGCTAGATAATGAGTTGGTTTGTGTGATTCGTATCATCTACATAGCCTAAGGTCAATCGATCTTTGACCCATATCTTCCCAATTCATTATTAGAGTGAGTTAGGGCTTGAGAGGAATTCTTATTATAGAGCCTTCCCAATAAATGTCTGATCCCAGTTTAGAAATCTAGTTTTTGTGGACCGCTTTTTCCTTACTAGAGTCAATGAGGGGTTTTTTGTTCTTACTTCATTTTCCACATTTAAAAAAATAAAAATAAAAAGTAAGTGAGCTCAAACAAAGCTAGTTCCTCACTAAGGGCCAGTTTTCCAAAGCTCAAAAATCAACTCACTTTTTTCTATTAATAGTCGCTATTTAGCCCATGAATGCGGGGTCTACAAATTGGCGACTCTCAGTGAGGCGAACCCGTAATCTGGTTTCATAAGAGGGTCAAGCTTGAACTTGAGTTGGGTATATTGGAGCACATGGTTCATTGATCAGTAGACTCTTAGGCTACATAAATGATTGATGATCACTTACCTGGTTGGTATTTGGCATACACTTGTGGTTTATTTGTGCTTGTGTGTTCACCTGTTGGATTCTATCATGCTTGCTCATAGTTTGATTGAACCCTAGCTATATGTTTACGATTGCTGGCATAGATGGTTAGTTTATTGTGTGATTCTAGGGTAGGCTTGCTCTTTGAGCAAGGCATTTCTTTATAACTACCCTCTATCTTGCATAGCCCTTGATTTGTTTGTGTTTGTGGGGGCGCTTGTATCCTTGTTTTTGAATCTTAGTCTTGATCGATTATTCCTCATTGATTGGTTCGGTTGGCAGGAGTCATTTGATTGTTTGCCTTCGACCAAGCTAGGAGTTTGGTAGGGTCTAACATAAGGGCTATATAGTGTTTGAGATATGGAATGGCAGATATCAGAGCAATGAAGACATGTATAGCCGTAAGGTAGGTTTCATGGATACATGCGTGGCTAGTGTGTCATTTAGTTAGTGGTTAGGATCTTAGGTTATGTATCGATCTGGTGATCATCTGATATTAGGACTTGCCTTTTCCCGTTGTCAACTTTTTGAGCCACATTACCCCTGAGGTATCACCATGTCAGAATCCCGCTCTTGCCTGTGAATCCATATATTAGTTTAGCTATTGACATCACATGTCGGTTTATTTTCTCGGAGGATTTTAGTCATACATTACTGGTTTGATTTTAGGATTGATAGTCACGGGGACTGACATACCCTTTTCCTTTTGAAGGATTGTTGATTGAGACCAGCACAGGTTCCCGAGCTTGGATTGAAGCAGGTAGACTTGTTAGAGGATCAAAAATTTACGCAGTGCCGAGTTAGGCGAATCATATCATGGGAATGGACACTCGATGCGCTCATGATGACCGGTTCATTTGAGATTACCAATACCGTGGCATCCTTAGGATGCCATATTGAGACTAGGACAAAGGATTGATGTTGTCAGGCTTAACCATTGCCGATTTAGAGCACATGACTGCACCTCCACCACCACCGCCACCACTTGCCCACCACCACCATCTTGGACCTTGTACACCAGGCCCTATCTGATTCCACCTCTACCATCACCATTGTCCGGCCCCACGGGTTGGAGCATTTGTATTGCACAGTCAGACTGAGACCACATCACATTCTATAGTGGCCCCTACCACAGTTATTATTTTGAGCCACATGTGATAAGTTGAAGCGAGAGGATAAGGTCTCTGCATGTTTATGATGTAGTTATATATTGGGACGAATATGACCTTCAGTAGCGGCCTTGCAGTTGGAGTTCAGCATCACCAGGACATTAAGAGATGCAGTATAGGGTGCCCCCATTCCGCATAGTATACAGCGATGTTATGTCGCGGGCATAGACTGATGAGCTAATGATTATGTTCTTCTTCCGTCTTGATGTCTTGGCTACCGACATTAGTTTGCCTATTGACCCGCCGAGGGCGAATGACATGGGCTGATTTGGGAGTTTATCAAATAGTTTTTTTTTAATACTGTAGTGGACGTATCCCGGAGGCAGTTGGAGGCCCTCGGGCCAAAGGCGGATGGAGTCGGTGCTATTTATCTCATTGGAGGAGAAGATAGCACATATTATAGATAGACCCTCGGAGGCGTGATCAGATCGGCCTTTGTGATTATCTCTGTGGAGTCTTATTGGGTGCTAGGCATCTCATAGGGTTTCTACAAACAGACTTTGGATCATTGGTTCAGGCCCTCTATAACATTGAGGAAGGCATAACTAGAGGATTATGGGCAGACTCTTCCCCCTTAGATTCAAGGAGAGCGAGGAGTCAAGCCGGTCATGGATATTGTGCTATTGGTATTAAGCCCACCCAGGTTTTCACGTCGACAAAAACTCATAGACAATCACTGCCCGAGATATTCCTTACCAATGCGTACAATAGGATCGTCTGACCGGTTGCTCCTATAGGGCGATAGGGCCTACCCATCTACATCCCACCTGACCAGTGTATTACTTTTCACAAGCACCTTAAAGTCACTTATCACGATCTCATCAGCCCGTGCAGGTACCCTCCACTAGGTGACTAAGCCGGTTACACAACTTCGGGATGCCATTGGTGAGCATTTCTTAAAGATTGGTTGAAGGGTTTACGATTTGCTCCGACTACCCGCCTAAACGCTACCACATCTGCCCTTTGAGTTGCGACGGATCTTCAGCATGCTACCATCCAAAGAATGGGCTATGGAAATCTGAGACGATTGTGCGATCTTTGAGACAACGCCATTGGGACTTGATTGATCGAGGGTTTGGTTGGTTGGGACTTCTGGTGAGCTACGGGACCAGCTCCCCGCTCAGATGCTAGAGTTACGGCACACTCACTTGCAGTTTGTTGTACATTCTATTGAATTTTAGAACCGATATTCACTTGATGGGATGGGATGAAGCTCCACATCAGATCCAATTTGCTCATAGACTTAGATTTTAGTGGACCACCTTTTGTGTGAGATCATGGTAAGTGGACTTATCTCTTGGGATGGGGACCACATGTTTTCAGTTCAGGAATTTGCGCCTCTTTGTGTTATGGTGCTTATTTTGACACTTTTTGTCTGTTTCGAAGTATGGGCCTATTCACAGGGATGTTCAAATTGTTACACGAAGTGGGAGGATAGCTCAGCCTTCACCCATTGACAGGCCATTTGCTGGCACAACAGCTAGAGAGGATGTTGATGAGTAAAAAACTCATTGATTTTAAATCCATTTTTCTGACTTGTGTTATAATATAATTGCTTATTATTATGCAGAAATATGGAGACCTTACCAAATTTATGTTTTGTAGATTTTTAGGAAAGTGGCAATTCTGCAAAGAAAAATATATATGGTATTGAAGATAGACTTGTGAGGTTGCGACAAGGGATTCCTCAAATCAGTAGTTTTGAGTCACAACCTGAATGAAGGCAGAAGACAAACAAAAATGATGTGTAACATAGGGAAGGCTGTAACCAAAATCAAAGTGGGCAGCACTTGAATTGTGTCACGACATGAAAACTAGGTTGCGGCCTTAAGAAGACTCGATAAAGGGAAGGACGACGGTCGCGACCTGAAATACTTAGAGACGAGAAAAAAGTTGTCATAGCGAATCATAACAACGGCAACTGAACTTGGTCACAACACAACAATTCAAGTCGCAACTAAAAAATGATGATTCTAAAGAAAAATGCTAAGTAAAAGAAGACAACAAGGATTTTTAAGTTGCGACACACACCTGAAGAAACAAAAAAGGTCCAAAGGTTAGTCATGACAAAGAAATTCATGTCTCAACGAAGATCCCAGAGAAAGAAGAAACTCTAGGCAAAAACTCATGTTGCAACTGAAAACTTAGTCGCAACAACAATCAAGGGGATAAGCAACAACTTAAGTCGCGACAAAGAAACTGGGTCGCGACAACTAAATAAAGAGGTTTCAAAGAACAGTGTTGTGATAGAAGACAATAGGTCGCGACTTCATATAGCCAAAAACAAAACAAAGAAGGGTCACGACAGATGAGTGAAGTCCATGACGGACTTAGCAAGTTCATCATTACAACTCAGTCACGACAAGCTTCTTTAGGTCGCGACCTGAACAGTGAGCTGGGCCATGGTATTAGGGAAAATTCACTTGAAGCTTTCGAATTAGGCCCAATTTCTGGAAGTGTATAAATAGTCGACCTTCAACGTCGAGAGAAACGGCTCTTAGAAACCGGATCAGCAGGGTTGAAGAAGACTCACTTGTATATTTTTAGAATAGATTAGTTAGAATTGTTTGATTTTTTGGTTTACGGATTGAACGTAATACATTTGAATTGTGAAGGCTGGATCAAATAGTTCATCTTTTCCAGTCTTGCTTGGAATTAATGAAGTCTAAGACAATTTTGGAGTCGTTTCTTTGATTATTCTGGGTTACATGCGATATGCTTGATCAATATTCATTGTCGATTGTGATTCAATATTTGAGAAGCGCAGCTTCCACTGGAATGGATCTATTGTTAATTATAGTATTTTATGCATAAATTAGAGGAAATTTCCTGGATTTGTATTTATTTGGTTGATGTTGTTTATGAATTGAATTGTTCCCAATATTAGTATCGAATACCATTTCAAGGACTGTTTCCTGCTCTGATTTCCAGGAGTCCCTCTGAGTGACACAAAGATGGAGATTCTGAGGCTTGGAACACCGATTTGTGGAGTACGTTAAGCTCTTATTGAAAAGACTAAAGAATACGAGTTCACTTTGATAAATTTCCAACTCACTCATAGTTGAAGTTGGAGTTATTTATCAATTAATAAATATAGATTTCACCTTGTCGATGGAAAGATCTTGATCCTATGTTAGCTGAGATCTAATCAAGGAAAGGGAAAAATTCATCAGATCTAAAGGAAGAGTCATCAACCATTTTGTAGAGGTTTGCAATGACCCTGTCTTGGGAAGCAAGAAATCTACAGTATTAAGAAATGGGTATGAAGTATTGAAAAAGAAAAATACCCAGATCTTATAAAGAGTGTTCAGAATACAAGTAACTAATTAGATCCATGTCTTTGAAAGAAGCAGGGACCTATAACTAGTGAATTAATGGAGAAATCCAAGCTGCTTTATTAGGCATCTTTGACAAATCCATAACCAAAATCAGGATAGAGAAAATCAATGGATTATAATGTAGAAATTGGCAATTTCATAGCAGTTCTTTGTCAGTGTTCATTTCTAGCAGAGAACTGATTCAGTCCAGTTATTTTATTTGTTTTAATTCAAATTTTATTTTTCTTAGTTAAATATAATATAGTATGATCTTGTCTTTCAATTCTATTTTTCAGCAGATTTACAAGGAGGTGCAAATAGTGTGGATCTTGAGTAATTAGGGTAGTTGATTTCAAAATTCTTGTCAATCTCTAAGGGAATGATATCTGGACTTACATCCAATTTTACTACTTGTATGACCTGTGCACTTGCAATGTCTTAGACTAAACCCATTTTATAATTTGAAGAACATCGGACCATTTTAATTTTAAACAACCCAAGCTCGATTTTGGTACCACTGTAAGGGAATTGTATGGCTTTAGAAGAGGAATAAAAATTGAAGGGTTTAGTCTATATATTCACAAACAAACAAGTTTTATAGCACCGTTGCCGGGGATTACAAGGATTTGAATAAATCAATATTCTGACAAAAGAGAGAAATGCTAATTTGGACATTTTTCTTTATTTTATAAAAGAAATTCACAAAAACAGATTTGACAACGGTATTTATAAATCTAGATCTTTTAGAGCTTAGGGATATGTGATTTTTAATACCACTGTTTCCAGTCAAATATAATATGTTTAATTTGGGGAAGTTATTTCATGCGAGAGCCAGGAATCAGTTTGTTTCCCTTAGATACTGAATTGTAAAGAACATTGAGGAACTTAAGGAAGGTCAGAAGTGTAGAAACAGAAATTATGGCAGATGAAAGAATGGGTCAGACAGTTGAACAAGAAATAGCAGCAGAAAGGCCTCCGGTGCAAGATACAATGGAGGATTTCTAGAGACCCGGTTATCAAGGAAAGAATATTAGTGGTTCAAACTGACACATTCATGAAATTCCTTCTTTAAAGTGAAACCGACATTGATCACCATGGTGCGAGCATAATCAATTCTGAGGACATCACGAAGATCTAATGAGCACATAAGTAGATTCCTGAAGATGGCTAACACAGTTAAACTAAACGGTATGAGACCATAGGTGATCAAGCTACATCTCTTTCCCTTTGTAGAGATGGCCAGCGGCCCGTGGTATGAATCATTGCCATATGGCTGGGTTAATACATGGAAATTTGGTGGAAGCCTACCTTGGTAGATTTTTTCTCATCCCTCATACGAGAAGAGAAGGGAGATCATTGTGTTGGGGAAGATGAGAAAGCTTGTATATTGCTTAGGAGAGGAGTCTGAGTTGTTGAAGAGATACTTATGCATGGCATAGAACTAAAGACTCAAATGGACATTGTTTACCACTCCCTGAATGATGCCTCTAAGGGCATAATAGACGCAGCTTGTTGTGGGGCATTTAAGCGAAAAAGTGCAAAGGAAGCAAAGCAGTTGATAGAAGACCTGGCCAAATGCAACATGAAAGCTCCATCTGAATCTTCAGGGAGCAACAACAAAACAAAGGGGAGTGGGCTCATTGAGCTTAATAAAATGACTGCTATGGAAGCAAAACTTACAGTCACAATCCGTACGGGTTAGAGTCAAAAGAGAAAAGAGTACACTCTGCTTATGAAATTGGAGCAATGGAAAGAGATGGGAATCAGAAGAAGTGATGAGGACCAATTATTAGAGATCCTATCAAGTTGAGACGAACGATTATTTGAATGAGCAGAGAGAAGCTACCATTTCAAAGCTAACTGACTTACCTACACATTACACACGATCGCGAGGGGCCATGAGAACTTCTCATATGGTGGAGAAGTATTATAGGGCCCAAGACATGGGCAAGGTTTTCAGCAAGGATACTTATAATCCATAAGGTTCTAACGATATGGCAATAGGAGAGAATATAAATGAATATCAAGGTCGAGAGGGACTGGAGTCCTTTAGAACCAAATCTTTTAATTCATGGGGGACAACAAAAAGCTGCTAAACCTCCATGAACAAAAATTTGCTAAGTTGGAAACTTTTAAATCCAACACACAAATTTTTCAAGAAAACACTAATGTTTCATTCAAGAACTTGGAAACACAGGTTGGGCAGTTGGCCTCAACCTTACAAAACAATACTAAGGATGCTTTCCCTAGTGACACCCAGAAGAATCCAAGGGACTGTATGGCAGTCCAATTGAGGAGTGACAAGGAATTGAGCAACAGTAGAGCAGAAAAGAAGGAAAGGTCTAAGCATGAAGAAGTGAAAGAAACTGGAAAAGAAAATAGAAATAACAATTCAGTGAGGTACGAGCGAGAATAAAATGCATCTTGAGCAATGAGAAGCGTGAACAAAGCGAGAAGAGAGAAGGTTAAGCCTACACACCTGCAGTTTCATTCCCACAAAGACTTCAGAAGGCAAGGAAAGATGAACAATTTTCTAAATTCTTGGAAATTTTCAAGAAGATAGAAATTAATATTCCACTTTTTGAAATTTATAACTGATGCCAAAGCTTGATGAGCTTAAAAGTTATCTATTTTGATCCATTTTTCGATGTATTTTATTCTAAAGTGGTTATGTGCGGGAATATGGAATACTTCACCAAGCTGGCGTGCGTAAGGAATTCAAAGAACGAAGTACGGTAAAGGAGCGAATGTGGCTGAGCGATGCGATGTAGCGGTGAAGGAAATTTACGCGAGGAGAGTTACCAAAAGGATTAAAGGATTTGATGTCGTGAAGCCTTTCTGACAATGCGAAATACATATTAAGGTTGCAACTACAAAGCAGTCGCAAATGAAGCGTAGTGAAGAACTAAACGAATTTGGGCGTGAAAGAAACTCAAAGTCAAGCAACCAGGAATTGATGAAGAAGAAGACATGATGTTGCGACATCAACACTAAATCAGAAGCAGTCGCGACATCAGCTTGCAAGGAAACTAAGGTCGCGACATCATCAGCTAAAGAGAGAAGGTAGCGACATCATTCAAATGGTCGCGACATCGGTTACCTTTGAAAGAAGGTCGCGACGACGCACAGTTTATTCGCGACGTAACTACTACGAAAGGAAGTAGCGACATCACTTTCGGCGGTCGAACCAGCGATTCCATAGAAAAGAAGGTCGACAACGCACGGTTGTCGCGACATCAGTCGCAGACTTGGTCGGCGACATCATTAAGCGGTCAGCGACAAGCGAGCCAAGGCAGTCGCGACATCATAAAAGTGCGACATCCATTTACAAGGTCGGAAGAGGTGCGACTGACGTTGGTACGTCGCGGCATCAAATACAAAGAGGTAAGGTCGCGGCATTCGGTAAGGCACATCGCGACATCAATTCCCAAAGAAAGAGGTATGACAAGATCAGGCATCGCGACATCGGATCAACCAAAGACATGTCGCGACGAGCAAAGGCTTCTCGCGACAAAGGCGGGAGCGACGGAGGTCGCGACGAAAATTGATGTCGCGACATCAACAATCAAGCTGGGCGATTCAGCGAAGTCCAAAAGAGGTGCATCGAAATTAGGGCCCAGCGGAACCCTATAAATATGTAGTACGCTGCGAAGGAGCGCTGACTCTTGGCAACAGAAGAGATGCAGGTTCTTTGAGGCTCTTGTATTTTAATTTTCTTTTCTTTCTTTGTTTTATTTTAAGATTAGTTCATTATTTTTGTTTTAAATTTGGATCGAGAACGTTATTTGTTAAAGTTTTAATTTGAATGCGGTTATATTTCTTCAAATTCGCATGCAGTTTGTTTGAATTCGAGAAAAATTTTAGTTTCAGAATACCAGTTCTATTATGAGTGGTTTCTTGATCGACAATGTGAGTGTAATCCAGTGATTTAGAAACCCAGCTTCCATTGAAATGACTCTATCGTCATAAATTATCTATCCTGCAGAATTTTATTCATCGATGCTGAACTTCAGTTTGTAAATCTACTTGCTGGTTTTGTTTATTTTGTGGAATTGATCCCAATATCAGTGTCGCCTACCCATAAGCGGTGTCTCAAGCTGAGTTTCGGAGGCCCTGCAGGTGACCGCGGGGAAGGCATTCTGAGTGATGAGAGGCTTAATTCGTGGGCTGTATGCGAACGCTGTGAGTGATTTAATGTGCTTTCTGTGTGATTAAATTGGTCAAGCCCTCTTTTCACTTGGAGACGAGAATGAGTTGAACGATTTATCAATTTAAATATGTAGAGAGTTCGCCTCGATTCGAATGGTGAATTCAATCCCATGTTAGCAAGGATCTAATCAAGGAAAGAATGAGTTGTTCTAATTTTGAGGAAGAGAAACCAGTATAGTGTAAATACATTGTGCAATGACTATAATTTAGGAGCTCGGGTTCTGATCCGGGTTATGGGTATGAAGTATTGAAAAGAAAAATACCCGAGCAGGCGGTGATTAAGGTAGTTATCTAACCCCTTTGTCTTCGAGAGAAAGCGGTGAAGGTGAATGATGGTTAGTGGGAGTTTGGAGATCTGTGCACTTTCATACTCCTTGGACTAGTTTTAAATATGTAGTTCATAAAGCAAAATTACAGTGCAATCTGAAGGAATTGATGTTTCACAATAGTTTTATTTTCAATGTTCCCTTTATAGATAACTGTTCAGTCTAAATTTGTCATTTCACTATTTCAGTATTCAATTCATTTGTTATTAATTCAATTCTTTTTAGTTTCATTATTTTAAGACTTTCAAAACTTATTCAAATTGTCTATCATAGTCCAAATAGTATAGAGCTTGAGTAGTCAGGGTAGTTGATTGAAAATTCTTGAGATCTCTGTGGGATCGATATCTGGACTAAAATCCACTTTATTACTTGTTCGACCTGTGCACTTGTAGAATCATGGATCAAACCGGGAAGAAAGATATCCGGTCTTAAGGAAACCATTTTTAATCGAGTATAATTGCAAAGAAATATAATTAACAAGTTTCATGACATTATTGCTGGGGATTAGACAATAGTCCTTTGGAAATAGTGTCATAAATTTGTATATGTCTTTTGGTCCAACGAACACTATGCTAAATTTCTGAAGGATATACTAAGCAAAAAGAAGAAAATTGCTAAGGAATGAGTGGTGAGCCTAACTACAACATGCAGTGCAGTTATTCAGAAGAGCCTACCAGCTAAGATGAATGGCCCTGGCAGTTTTACCATTCCCTATACAATTGGGAAATATGAATTCAAGAAAGCTTTGTGTGACTCAGGTGCCAGCATCAACTTGATGCCCTTATTAGTGGTACAAAGGTTGAGTTTGGGGGAACTTACTCCAACAGCAATTACATTGCAAATGGCTGATAGGTCGTGGCACCTTGAAGGAGTCCTTGAGGATATCTTGGTCGAGGTAGGAAATTCATCTTCCTGTGGATTTTGTTGGTCATGAAAATGGAAGAGGGACACATATGTTCCCTGCATTGTTAGGAAGACCCTTCTTAGCAAGCCCAGATGCTACGATTAATGTACAAAGGTGAGCTTACCACGAGTGGGAAATGAGAGCGGTACCGCTAGCCTAAACAAAAGCTTAACACGATCCCAATGTTGAGTAGAAGAAAATTGTATGGCTGTAGATAACATTAGTCCCATCAGTTTTGAACTGAACTCTAATTGTAACATTCAACATTCTATCAATGAAAATGAGATGAATTTCCAGTATCTTAAGAGTGTTGATTATGAATTGCTGCATTCCAATTTGCAATATCTGAAACTTGATCTTGAGTTTGAATAAGAAAATGTAAAAGAGAATTCATGCAACAAGGAAAAGCAACTGAGCAAGAAACCAGTACAAAAGGGTTAATATTGAAAGAATTGCCTAGTCATCTGAAATATGCTTTCTTAGAACCAAAAAAGGCAAAACCAGTGATTATATCAGCTGCATTGATTGAGAATGAAGAACATAAGTTGTTAAAGATTCTAAGAAAATATAAGGAAGCAATTGCTTAGTCAATTGAAGATCTCAAAGGTATCAGTCCTTCTATTTGCAAGCACAAAATTATGCTAGAAGATAATGCAAAGACTTCAATTGAACACCAAAGGAGGCTGAATCCAGTAATGAAGGATGTTGCAAGGAAGGAAGTGCTGAAATTTTTAAATGCTGGTTTTATTTATGCAATATCAGACAACCCCTGGGTGAGTCCAGTTCATGTGGTTCCTAAGAAGGGTGGATTCACTGTGATCATAAATGAAAGAAATGAATTAATTCCTACAAGAACTGTGACAGGATGGAGGGTGTGCATAGATTATAGAAGGTTGAATGCTGCAACCAGGAAGGATCATTTTCCCCTACCCTTCATTGATCAGATGTTAGATAGGTTGGTAGGACACCGTCATAACTCTTGATGGATGTTGGATATTATAGCCAAATTGCTATTGCACCTGAGGACCAGGAGAAAACTACTTTCACATGTCCTTATGGTACTTTTTCTTCTAAAAGAATTCCATTTAGGTTATGCAATGCTCCTTCTACATTTCAAAGATGCATGATGTCTATGTTCTCAGATTTGGCAGAGAAGGTTATGGAGATATTCATGGATGACTTCACGGATTTATGGATCAGTTTGAACATTGCACACTTAAAAATTTAGGAATAGTACTTCCACGGATGCGGGACAAAATTGTGAATTAGGAAAAATGTCATTTTATGGTAATAGAAGGCATTGTCCTTGGGCCTGGGAATTTACGTAACGAGAATTTAGAAGTGGACCCGAGCAAGGTTTCCATCATAAAGACTCTTTTGCCACCTACAACAGTCAAGGGAATAAGAAGTTTCTTAGGACATGCTGGTTTTTATAGAAGATTTATCAAAGACTTCTCAAAAATTGCAAGACCATTGTGTAGACTATTGGAAAAGGATACCAAGTTTAATTTTGATGAATCCTACCAATCTTCATTTGAAGAGATCAGATCCAGATTAGTTGAAGCTCCCATCATGGCCAAACCTACTGGAATAAGGAATTTGAGATTATGTGTGATGCTAGTGATAGCTATGCAAAATTTGTGTTAGGACACATAAATATGATAAGATGTTTAGTCTTATATCTTGTACTGACAAACCTTTATTGAAGCTCGAAGACTACTTTCGACTACTGAAAAGAGATGTGACCGTAGTATTTGCATGTGAAAAATTCGGGCGTACATATTGGGATCGCATGTAAGTCATCCATCACGATCATCTTTGCAATTAAATATTTGATGACAAAGAAAAAAGCTAATCCAAGACTGATCAAGGACAGGAAGGGTTGTGATAATGTGATAGCTGATTACTTGTCAATAATTGAAAAGACTACTGTAAAAGAAGAGGGAATAGAATTAGTAGAAAACTTTCAGGATGACCCCGGTTAATTAGTTTGTCATTCAATCATACTGAGGTATCTTTGACATTGTAAATTTTCTAGCTTGTGGAGTTATGCAACCAGAATTCAGCTACCAGCATAGAAAGAAGTTAAGGACTGACAATAGATTCTATATATGGGATCACCCCCTATTATTCAAAAGATGAACTGATATGATGATCAGGAGGTGTGTGCTAGAGAAAGTGAACAAGGCAGAATTTTATATGAATGTCATGAATCACCATATGGAGGACATTTTACATGAGACAAAACAGCCCATAAAATTCTCCAATCAGGTTTTTATTGGCCTACCATTTTCAAAGATTGTTTTGAGTGGGTTAAACTTTGTGATTAATGCTAGAGAATGGGAAATATCAGCAGAAGACATGAAATGCCCCTGCAAGGTATCTTAGTAGTGCAGCTTTTTGATGTGTGGGGAATAAATTTCATGGGACCTTTTCCATCCTCATTTGGGAATCTATACATACTCCTAGTTGTGGATTATGTATCCAAATGGGTGAGCTGTGCTTAATCCCAAAATGATGCTAACACGGTTGGTATTAGGATTCTTACGGAGGAATATTTTTGAGCAAATTTTGGGCTGAGGAACTATCATAAGTGATGGAGGGAGCCATTTTGCAAACAAGGTGTTTGAGAAACTCATGAGCAGGTATGGAATCAAACACATAATGAGTATGACTTATCATCCTCAAACAAATGGGCAAGTTGAAATTTCCAATAGGGAGATCAAGAAAATTCTTGAAAAGACTGTAAGTTCCAGCATAAGAGATTGGTCTCTAAAGCTTGATGATACATTGTGGGCTTATAAAACTGCATATAAAACTCCCATTGGAATGTCCCCATACAGAATTGTCTTTGGTAAACCCTGTCACCTCCCTCTTGAATTGGAATACAAGGCTATGTGGGCCATCAAGAAATTGAATTTTGATTTTCAGGCTGCTAAAGAAGAAAGATTACTCCAACTAAATGAATTGGAAGAGTTGAGAAATGAAGCTTATGATAATGTCAGGATTTACAAGGATAAGACAAAGAAATGACATGATCAGAAGATTTTGAGGAGGGAATTTAAGGCAGGGATCAGGTCCTGTTATTTAACTCCAGATTAAAACTGTTTACAAGAGAACTGAGATCAAAATGGAGTGGTCCCTATACAGTAGTGGCAAGTAAAACCTTTGGAGCAGTGACATTGAAAAATAATACTGGAGAAGACTTTAAAGTAAATGGTCAGCGGTTAAAGCATTATCTTGGAGGGAATGTATTGAAGACTAAGGCTAGGTTTTGAGTTAAAAAAGAATTTTGCTAAAACAAGAGAATCATAGTAGCAAGTCTAGCTAAGGACTCAAAACTAAGCAGCTTCGGGGGAGGCAACCCATACAATATTTTATTTTATGTTTTATAGTCAATTAATGTGTTTAAAATTTTAAGTTTTTAGTTAGACTTGTGTGTTGTTCTACTGTTTAGAGTTTTTGAGTGTTTTTTGTAAGTCAGTGAGAGTACAACAGAAATGGAGTCTTCACTTATTGCTTCCAGTATGGACACAAGAACATAAGGGGAATTATTATGCTCTCTAATTAATATTATTTTTTTTAGAGAATGCATGATTGAAATTTGGGGGAATTGAATTTTCAATTCAATATTGAATCTTATGCTTTGATGAGTTGATTTGTTGAACATTTGAATGATGAATTGTTCTTGTTTGAATTAGGTTTCTTGAATGTTATATATGTTTTAAGTATACGTGTTAAAATTGAGTCAAATCAAGGGGCTAAGAAGTTGCAGGAAAATAGGATAAAACATTGTTTATGAGACCTGGAAATTTTCTAAGTCTATGGTTACAGAGAGTCACGACAAGGTACGAAGCGATAACATGGCCCAGAAAATTTTGTGTCGCAACACAAGCCTTATTATCAAGAACAAACTAAGGTCGCAACATTAATTCCTGGGTCGCAACAACATGTGTGAACCTAAATGACTGGTGTAAGACACGGTCTTCGCGACAGTGAAGTATCTTCGTGACGAGAATAATTTGAAGAAGGAAGGGTATGTCGTGACATCAATTTTATTTAATCAAGACCACATTTGTGAGTGGGACAAACCTAAGTAGGTCGCGGCCCAGGGACATTTAAAAAAATCAATGGTATGGGTTTCAAGCGTTTAATGCGGCGTCATAACATTAAAAATGTACATATTGTTAACCGGTTAGTGTTGTGAGCAGACATTAATGTTGCGACATTCCATAAAACAATGATATCATTGAGCTCATCAATAAGAAAAGGTTCGTGAATAGCCATTTTCCAGTGATCGATTTGCATCCTCACCCAATCTTTCATTCTCTTTCTCTCTTCGAATATCAAAACCCTAGATTCTAGAGTCTTACAAACCCAACTTCAAAAACCTCGTCGATGGCAGAAAACCATAACCTTGTTCTCAATCTGAGTGAGATGATGAATGAATATGCTCATAGGGAGGAAGAGGTTCACCTGGAACCTCAACCTGAGACAGTCATAACTTAAGAACCAGAAGTCCAGCCTGAGGTAGGAGAACCAACTGAGGAAGGAAGTAAAGCAAAAAGACAGATATCAGTGAGGCATAATGAAAAAGCAAAATTAGAAGGTGAAAAGGACTTTGTCTTTGCTGAGGCTCGTGCTTTATGGAACAAACAATTTGCTGAAATAATAGAAAAGAAAGGTTGGGATTTCTTCTGTAAGCACAAGGCGCCTGGTTTCACTGCTCTGGCAAGAGAATTTTACTCAAATATGGTGGAGATGAAGGAGGACTACGTATGTCTGAGGAGTATGGGTTCCTTTTGAGCATAAAATTAATGAAGTATTTCGATTGAAGGAACTCGAGCTTGTGGCTCAAAATTCAAAGTTGGATTGAAAGCAGGACCATGAGAAAGTAAGCGTGTGCTGTTGGACGGGGGAGAAATTGGGAGGCAACGAAGAAGAACCCACACTAGGCTATAAACAGAGGATCTCTCACAGAGGAGGCAAAGGTTTGGTTCTATTTCATCGCATCAGTTATAATCACAACTAAACACTTGTGCTCGGTTAGGGAACAGGAAGCCATAATTTTATATGCACTTTTGAAGAGATATAAAATTAATATGGGAAGTCTGATCGAAGGCTCCATTAGGGGCTATCATCTGAGCAACAAAAGAGGACTAATTCCCCACCCAGTAACCATCACCAAATTATGCATCTTAGCTGGAGTGAAGCGATCATGGGAAGAAGAAGAAGTATGCCTTAGAGTCTTTCCTCTAACCTTGATTGGGGTAACAAAAGGGCCAAGAAATAAAAAGCAAAAGGGAATAATAGAGGTGGAAGCAGAGCCTACAGAGGAGAATGATAACATGGAAATTGAAATTTTCCTAGAAAAAGCTCCTCCAGCGAGAAAGGAGAAATGCGAATGGCATCGAGTGATTCCTCGTCTGTTAATGCCCCTTACCTTGCCTTATACCATTAGTTGCTTAGTGATATGAGAGAAGGATTTTCTGAGGCTGTAGAGGCTCCGGAAGAGTAGAGAACAGCAAATCATGGAGATGTTAATAATGAAGAAAGAGATGGAAGATAGAGAAAAGAAGTGGGAGAGATAGCAGGATCGAGAGAGATTCTTAGAGTGATTTTAAAGAAAAGAACAACAATGGGAACGAAATTTGGAAGCAAAGGAAGAAGAGTGGAAAGAAGAGATGGACAGAAGGAAGAAAGAACTGCTAGAAAAAATGAAGGCCAGCTTGGAAGCCTTCTACAATAATCAATTCAATAGAGATGCAGAATTACTAACAATTTTGAGGAAGAGAAAAGCTGAAATGGAAGGCAATATGTTAAAAAAGATAGAAGCCTTCAAGTATCTCTATAAAGAGCAGTTCAAAGAGTATGGTAGGATGATGAAAGAAAGAGATAAGGAGTTGGAGGACAATGATGTCTACAAGAGAAAATTTTGGCATGAGAGTTTGGATTTGATCAATACTAATTTGTCAAATATGCTAAGTTGTATTTCTGAGTTAGAGAGCACAGTGAATAAAGTGGGCCAGCAGCAAGATCATTTGATCACTCTTGTGGAGTTCAACGGTTATGTGCCAACGCTTTGGAAGGAAGAGGCCCACTGATAGAGAAAAGACGACATCACCTTCACAAAATTTTCTCCCTGTTTGGGAAAGTTCGAACATGGATCCTCCCGATATCATACCTACCAAATCTATAAGAAGAAAGTGAGAGTTTTCACAAATTCTTCTCTTTTCCCTTTCTCTAATTGTATTCTTTCTTCACCATTAACAGAAGCCTAGTATAGTTCATTGAAAGTGTCTTGTGATTTGTTCTTCTGATATGATAATTTGGTTTTGTTGCTCTCAATAATGTTGCAATTAGGACATGTATGTTGTTGAACTACTTAATTGTGATTTAGTGGTTGAATGAGTTTGAGAAAATGTGAATTATTTTTTGATGCATTGATCTAATTGAGTGAACTAGGTTGCTTGTGTCGTTCTTTGTTTGTTTGAAAGGAATGATTATTGTATTAAAGCTTTTAATGGTGAATGGCACAACAACCACTTATTAAATCCAAATAATATTGTGACAGAAATGGGAGTAGGATTCATTGAACTAAAATAAGAAGTTGCAGCTTTAGATTGAATTAAGTTGAAATTGCAAAAATGGGAAGAAGTACACAATTGAAAGAACAAATAAGATGGTTAAATTTGTGTGTACAAATAGTTAAGTTAGTACAAATCCTGGAAAAACAATACACATGATCAAGTAAGTCCTTAACAATTTGAGAAATATTAGGGACATCTCCTGGGGTGATTCACAGTCAATGGCACAAGGTCCTAGAACTTGTTAGATTATTGGTCGAGGCGAAATCCTAGGCAAAAACAACTAACAAGAAATGAAAGGGGCCATCTTTGGAAGTTTGAACCTTTTTTAAGCCTACTCTCATTATGAGCACACTCTGATTTCCATGCTTTAGCAAAAAATGACTGCTTCTTCAAATATGACAATTCAAAACTTGGAACTCCTCCTTCAAGTAATCTGCGAGTAAGAACCATAAACTACCCAGTGTTTAGAACATTAAGTTTAATGTGCAGAAGGGAACAAGATTGAGGAAATATACTTCTTTTAGATTGCATGGAAGGATAAGGCAAAATTAATTGAAATACTAGAGATGAAGAAAAGAAGTAAAATAGGGGATAAGTTTTTTCGTGTGGCCTATCTCTCTTGAACAATTAAGTTTTTAGGGGTGTTTCAACACCTAGTACCCTAATGCCAATTGTTATGGGAGTTGCTAACCCAAAGTTCTCTAAGAGTGATAGAAAGCCTAAAAAGACAAAACATTGCACTATTCCTAAATCTTTAACATAAAGAGACAAAAGTTCCAGTTAAAATGGGCGATAAGTTTGAAAGTAGCAACCAAAGAGACCTGATATGCAGAAGATGCACCCAAAACCAAGTTTGGGAATTATTAAAGTTTATCAGTAGAAGAAAAGGGATGAAAGAGAAAGGAAATTATGCGGATGGAAGAGTGGAATCGGGTAATTCTGACCCTAAATACCAATTATCTACCCGATTACGAGCCTAACATTACAAGCCTGAAAGACCTCACTGATTTTGAAGGTTGGGTGCCTACATTAGTGGAGATAAATACTGAAAACAAGCATATGGCTTTGACTAATTTTCCAAGGAGAGATGTAGAAGATTAACTAATCTAACAAGGAGAAAAGGAAGAAGACCAACACACACCCATAGACGAGGATCCAATTGGCAGACTATTTATAGTCACCGAATTCATCGGTTATTTGTAATGGAGGTTGAAACTATTCCTTCTTCTAAGTTGAAAAATGAGTTGATTCATCTTTGCCAATGACTTATTTAGATTTTATTAATTGGAATCGAAAAGATTGTGGTATAGAACAAAAAAATGTCCTTAAAAATGAAGTTCAATTGTTTGAGGAAAAACAAATCTTTCTTTTCTTTGCTTGGAGACAAGCAAAATTTTATATTTTGGAGAATTTGATGAGTCAAAAACTCATTGATTTTTAATCCATTTTTCTGACCTATGTTACAATATAATTGCTTATTATTATGCAAAAATATGGAGACCTTACCAAATTTATGTTTTGTAGATTTTACAGAAGAATTGGCAATTCAACAAGAAAAAGATATATATGGTCAAGGCAGCTAGGTCGCGACAGACTTGTGAGGTCGCGACAAGGGATTTCTTAGATCAGCAGTTTCTAAGTCACAACCTGAGTGAGCATGGTGTTGCAAATCTATTAGACAAAGACCTCAGGTCGTGATAGAGAGAATCGAGGGTTGCAGAGAAAGTTCTAGTCCAAACGAAAATTTGGTCTGCGACAAGAGAAAGTTGCGGGAGCCAGGAGAAAGAGAGTTTCAAAGAAAATCTTGTCGCGACAGGTGCATATGACGTGAGCAGAGAAAAGAAGACAACTCTACAATTACTTGGATAGTGATGTCACGACGAGGAATGGTTGTAATGGGCAGCGAGGTCCCCATAAGGGAATTTGTTGTTGCGACAAAATCTGTTTGAGTGCCGAGTTGAGGTCGCGACAACGATTTCTTCCATCATCGCCGGCGACATGAAAATAAATTTGAGCAGATTAAAGCATGTTGCAACCATGTTTGAGCAAGCTGCGACAAAACGAGTGAAAGGTAACCACCCGGTCATGACATACTTTCTAGGTCGACCAAAAGAAGGCAGATTGAGTAAAAGCAGGTTGTAGCGAAATGTAGGGTTCAATAAGGTGGGAGTAAGCGTATAGTACGGTGCGACCTGCCTTTTCCCAGGTTGCAACAGAAAGTGCAGCAAGAAAAGAAACGACTTGGTCGTGACCTAAATTACATGTCGCAACAAGGAACTAAACGGATCAACAATTTTGAGTCACAATCTGAATGAAGGCAGAAGACAAACAAATGATGTCGCAACATAAAAGGGACCAGGAATCAAAGTGGCTTGCAACAGAAATTATGTTGCAACATGAAAACTAGGTCGCGACACAGAGCTCAGTAAAGGAATGATTAAGATCTCGACATGAAATTGAAGTCATGACCACAAATCTTGGAGACGGAAAAGATGCCATAGCAGGGAATCATAATACAGCGATTGAACTTGGTCACGACACAACAATTCAAGTCGCGACTACAAAATGACGATTCTAAAGAAAAATGCTAAGTAAAAGAAGACAATAAGGATTTTTAAGTTGTGACACACACTTGAAGAAACAAAAGAGGTGAAGCCAAAGGTTAGTCACCACAAAGAAATTCATGTCGCGACGAAGATTCCAGAGAAAGAAGAAACTCTAGGTAAAAACTCATGTCGCAACTGAAAACTTTGTCGCAACAACAATCAAGGGGATAAGCAACAACTTAAGTCGCGACGAAGAAACTAGGTCATGACAACTAAATGAAGAGGCTGCAAAGAACAGTGTTGTGACATAAGACAATAGGTCGCGACTTCATATAGCCAAAAACAAAACAAAGAAGGGTGCGACAGGTAATTGAAGTCATGACAGACTTAGCAAGTTCATCATTGCAACTCAGTCGCGACAAGCTTCTTTAGGTCGTGACCTGAACAGTGAGCTAGGCCATGGAATTAGGGAAATTTCACTTGAAGCTTTCAAATCAGGGCCAATATTTGGAAGTGTATAAATAGTCAACCTTGTGTCAAGAGAAAGAAGCTCTTCCGGAACCCAGATCCTTGGGGGATTGAAGAAGACTCACTTGTATATTTTTAGAATAGATTAGTTAGAATTGTTTTGATTTTGGATCTGAACCAGCAATCTGTTTTGAATTATGAAGCTGGATCAAACAGTTCATATCTTTTCCAATTACTGCCTAGAATTAATGAAGTCTAGACAATTTTTGGAATTCGTTTCTTTTCAGTTTATTACAGTTACATGGGATATGCTTGATCAATATTCCATTATCGATTGTGATTCAGTATTTGAGAAGCGCAGCTTCCACTGGAATGGATCTATTGTTAATTATAGTATTTTCTGCATAAATTAGAGGAAATTTCCTGGATTTGGATTTATTTGGTTGATGTTGTTTATGAATTAAATTGTTCCCAATATTAGTATCGAATACCATTTCAATGACTGTTTCCTGCTCTGATTTCCAGGAGGCCCTTTAAGTGACACAGAGATGGAGATTCCTGAGAGCTTGGAACCTTTAATTTGTGGGTACGTTAGACTACTATTGAAGAACTAAAGAGCTCTGAGAGTTCACTTCAATAATGGGACTCAGAGGATAGTTATGGGCACACCTACCACATGGCATGATCAGCTAGTCGTGATACTCCCTACTATTTCGTGTTTTGAGGATTCACCATCCTTTAATTCGCTCTTAGCCGCCTTGGATTCATGAGGTGTGCTATAACACTCATCTCTCCCTTCACCAGAAGTTGAAGTTCATACACAAGGGGAATATTATCACGACATAGTCTGATAGAGATGTTACTTCTTCTGAGCCCGTGTGACATATCAGCCACAGTGAGGATGACCTACATTTGACCGGGTTTACTTACGATGAGGTTCAGGTTGTTAGTTTAGAGGATGACAACATATACTTAGTGCCTATGTTTTTCGATCAACAGAACAACACTTTGGTACTTAGTATGATGAGAGGCATGTCTTATATGCCCGGCCAAATGGTCGCCCAAAGAAGGGTCATACGAAGCCTACTTTCTTTATAGTTGATCGCGACATACCCTAGCGGGTTAGGTTACACTCCTGGGGCTGCAAGACGCATGCACGCTACATGGCTAGGCTACGCAGGGACAAGGTGAGGGCTCGCCTGTCTGGGGTTCCATTCGATTATCCCCTCCGCCCGTGTACCTTTCAATTGGCTTGACTACTTTATTTAAGGATCAGAGCATGCACCCCGCACAAGGGGTACTAATCATGCTTTAGAGACAAATGGGATCCAAGGCATCCAACAAGCCTTGGGATAGATGTGTTTTAGTTCTGAGACTACTAAGGCACCTGGTGCCATGATAGTTGCACCCCCATCACCGGTCCAAGCTAGTGTGTTCTCTATTTGTTTCCCCGAGGAGGTCCTTGACTATGACCTATCTATGGATTTGGGGGATGATACTAATGGAGTGACTCTTCCTGATACTTACATAGACGATATGGACATGATCGGCATAGGTCGTATCCTTGATACAACCCCACACAAGCCCCATTCTGCTTTTGACATGTTTGGAGTTTCTGCTATTGATTTTGAGGATGTAACACTTTATGATGCCTACGCTGATCAATGGACATGATCGAGCACTGGCCGTATCCTCGATGCAACCCCACCTGGGCCCCGCTCTATTTTTTATATGTTTAGGATTTCTATACTAGAGATAGATGATGATGATGGACTTTGTTGCTACCGACATTTTCATACTCAATGCTTTTGCTCGATGGTGGTCCGACTCGTGACCCACCTCTTTCTTTTGACACTATGTTCGGGTTTGTCACCCACTTTGATGGTATTTTTTATAGTAATAATGACATGAGTATTTTTTTAGTATTTGCCTATTTCACAACATTTTCCTTTTTTATTACAATTACTCGAAGACTCCACAACACATATAAGGATGCTGATGATAATGGAGACACAGATGACCCACTCTCGTCGCCAATTGCAGGGTGATTCTAATTACGAGACAGAAAGTTACACCCATTACTAGTAGCACAGAGTTGATAGATTTTAGGACACCAAATCAGCCCAAGGAGATTAGGATTGGCTCTTCCCTATCTCCTGATGAGAAGAGTAGATTGATTAACCTACTCAGGTCATACTTGGATGTATTTGCATGTTCATATGAGGACATGCCGGGCCTTAACTCTTTTATAGTGCAACATCACCTACCCATTCTACCACACATGCCAGGCCACTGTTTAAAATTGAGGAGACTACACCGATGGAGCTCTGTAGGTTAGAGAAGAAATCTCGTAACCAACTTAGTGTTGGCTTTGCTCAAGGGTTGAGTATCCCGAGTGGCTAGCTAATGTCGTCCCTATTCCCAAAAAGGATGGCAAGGTTAGAGTTTGTGTAGACTTTCGTGATCTGAACAAAGCCAGCCCTAAGGATGATTTTCCCCTCCCACACATTGATATGTTGGTTGACAACATTGCAGAACATTCGATGTTGTCCTTCATGGATGGATTTTCTAGGTATAATCAGATTATGATGGCTTTATAGAATATGGAGAAGACTTCTTTCATTACTGAGTGGGGTACTTACTACTACTGGGTTATGCCATTTGGGTTGAAGAATGAAGGATCCACTTATCGCAGAGTCGCACATTTCATTCCATGACATGATGCACAGAGATGTCGAGGTATATGTGGATGACATGATAGTGAAGTCCCGAAACAGGGCAAATCACTTAGCAGCCTTATAGAGGTTCTTTGAGAGGATCAGACATTTCAAGATGAGGTTGGACCCCAAGAAGTGCACCTTTGGGGTAACTTTTGGGAAATTGCTGGGACACATTGTTAGTGAGTAGGGTATAGAGGTTGATCCTGAAAAGATCAGGGCCATACTTGACATGCTCCAAGCCCCGAGACCGAGAAAGAGATAAGAGTTTCTAGCAGACATAAAGATATGGGTCATTTCATTGCTAAATTGACAGACATATGTGAGCCTATCTTCCGTCTTTTGAGAAGATTAAGGAGTGTCTCCTTTCTCCTCCAGTTTTAGTGCCTCCTATACCAGGGCGCCTTTTCTTCTGTATTTTTGAGTTTCAGACATGGCCTTAGGATGCATGCTAGCTCAGCTCAATAATTCAGGAAAGGAGTGAGCCATTTATTATCTGAGTAAGAGGATGCTAGAATATGAGTGCAGATACATTATGATTGAGCATCTCTGTTTGGCATTGGTTGGGGCCAATTAGAGATCGAGACATTTTGCACAAACACCATTCCATACTTTTCGTCTCACGATCGGATCCATCGCAGGTATCTCGCTTAATGTGCCCGTTATGACCGTAGCCCGCGAGAGCGGTTAGCACCGGCAGTTTGATATTCATTATGTCACGCAGAAATCAGTAAAGGGAAGCGTTGTTGCATATCATTTAGCTTTGCTGGCATCCGGCGACGTAATCATTGATGATGATTTCCGATGAGCGCCATTTCGCGGACTAAGACGCAGATGGTGGTCAGACTTTGATAATGCCGCCAATCACCGTGACTTGGGCATTGGCATCCTATTAATATCACCACAGATCATATTCCCGGCATCACGTTGACATTCTCCTCGATCATCAATGCCGACGAATATTATAGTTGAGTATGAGGCTTGCATTATGTGCCAAGAGACTCCACTTCGATTCGAGTACACCAGAGATCCAAGGGGATTCCAACTTGGTTATTCAGCAGACTTAGGGTATTTAGAGGACTCGAGATGAGAAGCTGAAGCCCTACCATGCTTACTTGGATTTGTTGGTTGATATGTTTGATGAGTTGAGATATATACACTTGCCTAGAGTAGAGAATCAGTTTGCTGATGCGTTAGCACTTTGGCTTCTGTAATTGAGATTCCTACAAGAGTGACTATGCGACCATTATTGATCGAGACTAGGTCTACACCAGCTTACTATTGTTTGATTGGAGATATTGAGGATCAAGATAAGCTACCTTGGTACCATGATATTTATCATTCATTCATGTGTACTTACCTGTAGTAGTCACTCACCAAGGATAAGAGAGTATCGAGACATTCGGGTCGTTTGATTTGTTGCTCGTGGGATGCACGATAGAGACGCCCAAAGGGTATATTGTTATTATGTTCAGACGGTGCCTATAGATCGAGGATGAGAGAGAATCGCGGGGTTCGGCCCACACATGGAGGTCATATGCTAACGCCGCCAGAAA
Source organism: Tetrastigma voinierianum (assembly GCA_016808115.1). Taxonomy (NCBI): domain Eukaryota; kingdom Viridiplantae; phylum Streptophyta; class Magnoliopsida; order Vitales; family Vitaceae; genus Tetrastigma; species Tetrastigma voinierianum. The sequence continues at coordinate 304 of JAEQBH010004256.1, read as the reverse complement.
TCATGAGGATCGGCTACTCGTTGACCATGGAGATAGATTGTTTCCAGTTTGTACAGAGATGTCTAGAGTGTTAGATGCACAGAGACTTGATACACGTGCCACCTTCTGAGTTACATGCACTCACATCCCCTTATCCATTTTCAATATGGGGTATTTATATTATTGGGAAGATCTCACCCAAATCTTCCAATGGGCATGAGTACATTTTAGTTGCCATTGACTATTTCACTAAGTGGGTGGAAGCTGCTTCCTATGTTAGATTGACAGTGGCCAGAGTAGCCAAATTCATCAAATCGCACATTAT